>BOLG01001632.1:17500-22167 GCA_016861445.1 Oryzias woworae | reverse complement strand
GAGCCAAAGTAGATTTTCTGTGGATTTAATTGCAACAATAAGGGGCTAAAACTAGGGAGAGATCCTGTTTTCCAGGCAGCCGCTCCCTCTGTCTCTGCACCATCTTCACCTGTCAAACGTTTTAAAGCTCAAGTCAAGTGCTTTTAGCTGACATTCCTTATCTTTCAGCTAGCTCTTACTTGTGTTTTACTTTTCATTAGAGCATGTTTGGTTGTGTTTATTAAGTTTTATAGAGTTTACTGGTTTTCTGGCATTTCTACGACTTGTATTGGTTCTTTGATTTGATCTTGTATGAACTTTGTGAGTTGCTCTCTGTAAAAAGTGCTGCTGACTTCACACTACCTGCTACTACATTTCCTGCATTGAGATGATCCTATGTGGCTCAGAGTGTCTTATTTTGAAAGGATGTCAAATAACCCTTTGTCAAAACTGAAAAACGTTTTTATATTTTGAAAAAAGGCTATTTTCTCTTTATGTTTGATTTATGCTAAGAAACATCAGTTCATTTATTTTCATCCTAATAGTAACAATGAAATAAATACAAATAGGTGTCCTCTTAAGGGTGAAGTAAAATTTTGCAGATCCCATTGGGTTGTCAGTGGTAAGAAATTGACCTGATTGGCTCTTTAAGTCTGGAAGGTTACAGATCCCTGGACTAGTCAGACAGAGATTAAACTTCTGGGACAGATCGTCAAAGTCAGCAAAATCTGAGTTTATGGAAATGTCTTTAGAATAGTTAACATCTTGCTTTTTCCAGAGAATGAAACCAGAGTCCATTTCATTGCAATGATTACTGTAAAAGCTGCTGCTTTCACATTTTTGAAGATATTATGCACCGCAAGAAAAAAATCCAATTCATCAGTGATGGTAGAAGGATGCTGAGTCTAGAGCTGCAGGCAAGACGTCTAGAGGAAGACCAGAGAGGAGGTTAATGGATGCAGTGAACAAAGGCATGAAGGAAGCTGGAGTTAGAGGATGCAGAAGAAAGGTAGATGGAGGAAGCTGATTGGCTGTGGCGACTCCTGAAGGGAAAAGCCCAAAAAGAGAAGAAGATTCTCAAAACACAAATAAACTTTTTCTGTTCTTCAAATGCAGACGAAGGGAAGGAAGGAACGTTTCTGTGAGGACGTTGTGTTTGCACCAAAATTCAGACTGCAAAGAAACTGTGTGTGTGCACAAATGTGTGACATCCAGAGGGCGGCAGTGAGATCAGTCCATCAGCACAGGAGAACAAAAGAAACCAAATGACGCCAAATGACCAAAGGAACTGAACAAGCTGCCAGGACCTCCATGCTGCCCCCCCCAAACACAAATCTGTTTTTAAATTAACACACACACACACACACACAACTCGACACTCCACACTAGTATAAATAAATCCTCCCATGGCGTCTTCATTTCACCCGGGGATTGCTGATGTTTCTTTATCAGAAACAGGAAGTAGTTACACAACGGAGGAGGAAGTGGCCTCAGAGCTGACCCGTCTTTATCTCTGGACCTGTGCACCTATCTGCTGGTGAGTTTATGTTTGTGTGCAGATGAAAGTTTCTACGGTCAGCAAGTGTTTATGGTACAGAGTGACCTCACGCTAGCTGAACATCAAACTGCTGGTGAACATTTTCACTCAGCTTCTCGTGGAAAGGAACTGTTAGTTTAGTGAAACATTAAGTGTTAAAACAGATGCACAAGTACAGAAAGTAAAAAACATCTGCAAAAATGTCTGTAATCATAAATCTAGAAAAGAAACCTCCCAAACATGTAAACAAAGGAAGCGGCGCTGCAATGTGCCACAGATAAAGTGCATCAAAGACAGCTCAGCGATAAACAGGAATCCACCATTGTTCCAGGGAATGATGCCATGTGGGCCGTCCCAGCATGACAGGAATGCTGTGGATGCAGGCCAGACCGGGGCAGAAGAACCAACTTTATTGTTGGCTTCACCTTTTCTCTTTGCTTCTTTTGGAAATTTCATGTGTGTCAGAGCATCAGCAGAAAGGTTCTGCTGGCACAGGAACCGAAGCAGCCAGAGCCTGGGCGGGAAGCCTGACTTATGAGGTGCTGATGGGGCCAAACGGGGCCCAAACCAGCTTAGCTCCTCTGCTTCGGCTCCTGTTGACCCGCTGTGTTGACAATGCCTAGGAAACAGCTTCAGCGAGCTATTTTTGTCCTCCGCTGGACCAGTGAAGGAAAGCAGCGAACAGGAATGTTCAAAAGGCGGCAGGTAGATTACTAGAACCAGAGAAGATCCGCTCTGAACAGAGATATTCCACCACGCCTCCACATACCTGCAGTATTTTGGATTATACATCACATCTAAGTATTCCTTTGTTTTAGTTACTGTCCAGCCGTCCATTCAGGTCTGTCCAGTTCTTTATTCATAGCAGGAAGTTCAAGGAATGAAAGAAAATCCCGACAGTTATGATGTCATCACTAAGAACAACAGCAGCTTTCAGGTCTGGATCAAACACGTATGGTGGCGTGTGTACACACGTGTGAATGCGGGTGCGCATACACATGGAGAGACAAGAGCAGCAGGCAAGCAGAGCAGTTAGATCACGTCATGCAAGAAACATGTGCAACTAGCAGCACACACACACACATGCACACACACCCACACTCACCACACACACACACAAACACACACACACGCACTCAACACACACTCACACACACACACACACACGCACCCCCCGACACCACACCCACACCCACACACCCAACACTCACACACACACACACAACTCACAAACACACACACACTCACACACACACCACACAACACTACAGACACACAAAACACACGCACCCCCCCACCACAACACACCCACACCACCACACACCACACACCCACACACCACTCCACACACCCACACACACAATCAACACCCACACACGCACACACACACCCACACACGCACACACACACACACCAACCTTCAACACTATCAGACACCCACACTCACTCACACACAAGCACCACACACACCCCACAACTCACACACACACATACACACACACGCAAACACCCACACACGCACACAACACCACACACACCACCTCACACACCCCCAAAGCACACACACACACACACACACACACACAACCCACACACGCACACACCACACAACGCACGAACACACACACACTCACACACACACACACCACACACACAACACGCACACAACCCTACACACGCACCACACAACCACACACACACACACCACACACGCAACACAGCACACACACACACAGGCACACACACGCACACAAGACACACACACAGGCACAGCTACACAACCCACACGCACACACACACCCAACCCACACACACACACACACACAACACACACACAACACAACCACACACGCACACACACCCACCACACCCACACACCGCACACCACACACACACCCACCACACACACGCATCACCAACACACCCACACACGCTCACACAAGGCACGCACACACACACACACCCACAAACACAATTCACAACACACACCCCACCACAAGCACACCACAAACGCACACACACAGGCACAACACACACATTCACACACACAAACACACACACACACACACACATCACACAACACCCATCACACACACACCCACACACTACACCCACCACACGCACACACACACCACACCACACTCACACCCACCCACGCACACACTCACACACCACAACATCACACACACTCACACATACCTCACACACAAACACACGCACACCCACACTCATCAACAAAACACTCTCACACACAAAATGCACACACATCACACACACACACACTCCCACACATTCACACACACACCCACCCACACACTCACACACACATTCACACACACCCACACACTCACACGCACATTCACACACACACACACTCACACACGCACACACACACACACACACACTCACACACACACACACTCACACACACACTCACACCCACACACTCACACACTCACACACATTCACACACACTCACACATACTCACACACACACACACACGCACACACCCACACTCACACACACAAACACACTCTCACACACACACATGCACACGCATACACACACACACACACGCACACAGATCTGTTCCCTTTCAGATTAGCTAAAGCAGATCTCTCCTGAACCTGAATAAAATTGCTCAGGACCAGAACCGACATCAGAGCGAGACGTTCAGAACCTCCTCCTTTGACCTTTATGGTCTTTGTAGCAGTTGAGGGCGGGGTCGCTCAGTGTGTCTGTGTATCTTTGGCTGAAGTGAGAGCATCAGGGCTGCTGGCGCCAGATGTGATGACCGCAGGAGTCAAAGCCTAAAAATACCTCGAAACAGAGGAGAGCAGGAGGAGTAAAGAGAGGACGACGTCAGGGGAGAAAGTACAGGGGAGGCGGAGGGAGGCAGGCTTATTGACAAACGATGTGTCCACCCTCCCCAAGGAGGATGAGTTCACCTCTGAACACGGGCTCCTTTTGAATGAAATCATTGATCTGCTGGGACTCCTCAGAATGTAATGGAGAGGGTTCAAATAGAGGGGGCGGGGCTTAAAGAGCAGGTGAAGAGACAACGCAACAACGTAACCGGAAAGAAAAACAAGAACTGGGACCAGCTTCACTGAGGGACTGTTGCTGTGGCGACATAACTCGCTGGGGGGT
>BOLG01001632.1:0-12500 GCA_016861445.1 Oryzias woworae | reverse complement strand
GGGACCGGTACCGGTCCACAGCCGGGTGGTAGGGGACCACTGCCTTAAAGAGCTGCAGATGTTCCTTCCACCGTCCGTTAGCGGTTCTGCCTGAGCTCAGCTGAGAGGTGAAGATTGACAGGAGGACCAGGAGGCTCAATGAGACTCCAGGATGGAGGTACAGGTCAGCTTTACTGAGGAGCTCCATCGCTGCAGAGTTCAAAGAGAATGAAACACCACAAACGATGCTGGGATGCTCAACAGCGACACCTGCTGGTGTCACGCTGTAACAGCAGCAAAGCGCCTGCTGTCAGTGTGTGTTTGAAGAGGGGAGGGGGGTAAAAAAAAGGTGTTTTTCTCACACATACCAGTGAGTAAGGAGACTTTGTGGAAGGTTCCCTCCAGCTTTCCCATGAGAATGTGCAAAAATCCTTCTTTGGACAGATGACCTGCTTCTTTGGAACTCTGGTCGTAAACCACCACTTCCTGCTTCCTGCCAAGCTCCACCTACGAACAAAGAAAACAAGAAAAAGAGAGAGCAGGTCATCCCAGAGAACCGCAGAGGAACACGCAGAAGATGCACCGCCAGCAAGGCAGCAACAAACTGCACTGCACCTGAGGGCTACAGACTGACTACACACATGAAAAAAGACGCACACAAACACACACACGAACACACAAACACACACACGAACACACACACGAACACACACAAGAACACACAAACACACGAACACGAACACACAAACACACACACGAACACACACACGAACACACACAAACACACACACGAACACACACACGAACACACACACGAACACACACATGAACACACACACGAACACACACACGAACACACACACGAACACACAAACACACACACGAACACACACACGAACACACACACGAACACACACATGAACACACACACGAACACACACACGAACACACATACACACTTATACACGCAAGATGACGCAAAAAACTCGCATATTATACACAAACACACACACGACGCACATGAATATACACAAATCCACACATTCCCACATGCACACACACACACAACACTCGTAACATACAAACACATGAACAAACATACAACACATGAACAAACATACAACACATGAACAAACATATGCACGCATGCAGAGACACAGTCGCTTTCAAAACCAACATGAAGGATTTCTCTTTCAAGATGCTGATTGTTGCTATGGTAACCGTTCCTAAAGACGGTTATCTCCGTGGAGGCTGAGGGGCGCCAGGTGATGCCATTCATGTCAGAGTCTGACAAAGCATCCCATGTGAGCGCGGACTGAGCATGTGCAGGAGGCGCTCTCAGCCCAGCCGGCTGTGCTGCGTGTTGTCAGGCAGGCTTTAGTCACATGACCAAGCGACAGCAAACACTGCAGCTATGAATCACTGCATCACTGAAACGTCAGCGGTCAGGAAACGGGAGGCACCACTGCAGGTGTGATGAAGAAACGCACAGAAGCAAAAGACAAGGCAGAAGAGTGGAAAGAGAAGGAGGAACAACAAGAACACGAGGAGGACAGCTCTCCACCTCCTCTCTGCTGAAAGAACCAACAGAACCAACAGGAATCATTTTCATAAAAACAACAAAATGAGTTTTTGAGTTTAATTAGACAATTAATTTAACCTTTACTGACCCAGAGTAATTCTGTCTAATGGGATTACTTCTATTTTGGGAATCGGATCTAAATGCCTGCAGATTACGGGTCTTTAAAAAAACATGCGTGCACACATGCACAGTCCTGCAGAGTGGTCTCTGTTGGTAAAGCTTTCATTTACATTAGCAGGAAAATCTCATTTGGAATGAATCACTATTTAGCTGATGAATGAAGATGGATGCCTGTGTTTGTGTTGGTGCAGCGGCGTCTGCTCGCCACCACGCGTCCTGTTGGTGATTGAGCTGCACAGTTTTAAGCACAGGAAAGTGAGGGTGGTGTCGGCCATCAGGATACAGAAGTGGCACAGATCTGCAGAGCGCGCTCAACGATGCAGCCGGAACACGAGACGGACCGCCAGCTTCCTGCAGCGCTGAAGCTGTGAAACGCTCCAGGACACCACTGCTGCTTCCCAGGAGAGATGCTTACAGGAGACGTGCAGCAGCGCTGGCTGTGGTTTAGTGAGTTTCAACTGTAAAGCGAGCAAATGCTTACAGCCAGAATTCCTGATCAGGGATGTCGTTGGTGTGTTTTCCCTCCATCTTTAATAAATACAAACAAATAACCACGATGACAAAGATAACAAAATCATGTCTAAACAAACTTCTGCACAAGCTGTCAGGACTGTCAGAAGACCAGCATGCTTCCAGGTGAACATGGAAGATATGCAGTGATATTTGTGCCATCACACAGAAAGCAAAAGTCACAACTTTCAGAGTTACAAAAAAAAATATTAAATGTTTGCTTTCAAAGCCTTTTTCTTTGCTTTGAAAATACATTTATTTATCTGCAACACAAAAGTTTCAGGCGTTGTCTGTCATCTCGTTTTTTCCGTTTTTGATTTTGCATTCACAATTTGAGTTTAATACAAAGTCAAACACATCTATAGTTCCTTTGAAAACATAATTTTGTCTATAAATCACTCAAACAGGAAAACTCCAAAATCTGTTTTCATTCATAATTATTTATCGTCCTCCTGGCCCGTACTCTGAATTTTTAACTGAGTTTCCAGACTTTCTATCAACTATTGTTTTAGATTCTGATAAAATAATAATAGTAGGGGATTTTAATATTCATGTTCATGACCGTAGTGACTGTCTAGGAAATGCTTTCTCAGCTTTATTAGATAATGTTGGTTTCCCACAAAATGTAAATGAACCCACTCACTGTCACAAGCACACAACTGGACCTTGTTTTAACTCCTGGTACAGAGATCAGCTGAGTGTGCTCCCTCATAACCCCACACTCTCAGATCACTTTCTAATCACCTTTCAGTTTGTTCTAGAGAATTTCACCGCTCCAATAAATAAAGAACAGCTCAGAAGAACATTGACTGACCGTTCTGTATCTGAATTTAAACTTACAGTCCAACCAATATTTAGTAACATGTTGAGCAAACACTCTGAGAGCAGCTCCCATAGTTTCAGTCCCAGAAAAAATGATCAGTTTGTTGATGACTCCATGGAGGCCCTCAGGAGAACACTTGATGTTGTTGCTCCTTTGAAACCAAAACTATTTAGACAAAACCGAGTATCACCGTGGTACAACGCTGAAACACGCTCTCTTAAACAAGCAACCCGTAAGTTAGAAAGAGAATGGCGCCGATCCGGCTCAGAGCAGTCCCTGAATAACTGGAAATAACGCCTTTTAAATTATAAAAAATCCCTGCGTAAAGCCAGAACCCAATACTATTCAGCCTTAATAGCACAGAATGGAAATAATCCGAGATTTCTTTTAGTACTATAGCCAGGACTGACTAGCAGTCACAGCTCAGTGGAACCACATATTCCTGCTACTCTCAGCTCTGAGGAATTTCTTTCATTCTTCAATTGTAAAATCCTAATATTAGACAAAAGCTGAAAAAAGTTCTCCCTACTATCAGCCCAGAGCAGGCTAAAACAGTAGAAACAAAGGCATCTATAGAAACCTCTGGAACATTAGACTGATTCACTGCTGTAGATCTAGCAGAATTAACATCACTTATTACTTCCTCCAAAACCTCAACTTGTCTTTTAGACCCAATCCCCACTAAGCTTTTTAAAGAAACCTTCCCCTTAATTAATGAATCAGTTTTACATATTCTAAATACTTCCATAGAAATAGGTTATGTGCCACAGTCTTTTAAATATGCAGTTGTTAAACCTCTTCTGAAAAAGCCCAGTTTAGATCCTGGCATTCTGGCCAATTATAGACCAATATCAAATCTCCCCTTGAGGATCTCTCCTTCATGTGGGAAACCCTTTTCCCAAAAAATATTTTTTTTACTTTAGACAAAAGCTCAAATGAGTTCTTAAAAATAAAATGCCCTTTGAAACACATGATAATCTGATGAAGGAAATTTACTTCACTTTACTCACTTTAAAGAAAAAATTAACATTGAAAGTCAAAAATGTAATTTCTGCTAAATACATAAAGTCTGATTTGGTGAGCATCATTCTTTTGATCATTTGCTGTTAATCTAATCCAAGACACT
Organism: Oryzias woworae; assembly: GCA_016861445.1. Lineage (NCBI taxonomy): Eukaryota > Metazoa > Chordata > Actinopteri > Beloniformes > Adrianichthyidae > Oryzias > Oryzias woworae. Next base: position 8,360 of record BOLG01001632.1, on the reverse strand, counting down.
GTTGTATAGCATTAAAAAAGATGTGTTTCAAATCTTTTCTTAATAACAAAGAGATCTTGAAGAAAGTCTAACTTTTTACCACTGATTTGATCCAAAGGATTTCTGATCACACTGGCCTGTTTAGGTTAATATCAGCAGGTTACACCGTTTATTTTACTGTTTCAGGAGATCCTCAGCCATAAATTCATGAATATGACTAAATAAAATGTAATCAATGCTAAAAGAAAGTAATTCAAGAACAATTCTAAATGAAATGATCTTCAGACAAAGGCAAAATTGAGGGTAAAAGAGACTATTCTGCTTCTGAGCCGCGGTAGGAGACGCCATGCTAGATAAATACGGAGATTTTGTCGGATAGAATCTAGACCATGGATCGGCACTCCAGGCCTGGAGGGCTGCAGTGTCTGCACGATTTCCAGACATCCAAGCCCTGCTCATGACTGATTACCGGGTTCAGGTGTGTCCATCCAGTTAAAACATTCCAGAGCATGGCATGTTGGAAAACATGCAGGAACGTCGAGGCCTGGAGTTGTCTATCCATGATCTAGACCAATCAGCATGAAGCCTCTGTGAGTGGCCCGAATATCACGCTCAACTCAAGCTGCGAATGCAAAATGAAAGATGGGGAGAAAACGAGTTGAGAGACAATGCATCTGAAACCTTTGTGTTGCAAATGAAAAAAATGTATTTTCAAAGCAAGGAAAAATCCTGAAAGCAAACACTGAATATTTTTATTAGCAACTTTGAAAGTTTTTTCCTTAAAACTGATCATTTTCTTGGTAATTTAAGGCATTTTGATCTCCAAACGGTGACTTTTCTTCTCAATGTGTTCACACAAATCTCCCTGTACAGTGGGCGGAGCTGCTGTGTGGTACCAAACATCATCCGGAACTCTTTCAAAACGGCTGCTGCGTCCGTCACAGAGAAGGTGACAGAAACCTGCAGCTCTAAAAATAACCAGAAGACACCCCCACCGGTGTGGAACCAGACAGGCTCATGGTTGTCACACGCATGTAGCAGACATGTGACCCCCCCCAGCACATAGATAAAGACAGCTGCTGCTTTCATGGAGCAAACATTGAGCTGTAACTTTCATTTTGTACTTGCAACTCTTGTTTATTCACCTGTAGCTTGTGTTTTTTACCTGTAACTTACGCTGTGTAATTGCAACTCTTGCTTTGAACTAACTTTCATTTTGTACTTGTGAAGTCTGCCTTGTAGCTGTTGCTTACGTTTTGTAGTTGTAACATTTGTTTTGTACTTTTGTTTTGTACCTGAAACTTTTGTAACTTTTTGTAACTTGCACACAATTTAAAAATAAAAGTTTCAGGCAACAGGTACAAAACAAAACCTACAAAGCATTTTTTCTAAGGGTGTACTTTTGTTGCATTAAAAACGCGTTGTACTGTTAATTGTTTTGACGGCTTTATTTGCAGATTTTGGCACCGGCACCATACCAAAAACTAAAGTGATTTGCAGTTGCTGCCAGTGTGACATGAGTCATCATTGCAGTACGTCAAGTTTGAAGTAGCACTCTGCTAGCCAAACACAACGCTCTCTTCGGCTCTCCTCGGCTCTCTTCGGCTTTCTTCGGCTCTCCTCGGCTCTCTTCGGCTCTCCTTGGCTCTCCTCGGCTCTCCTCGGCTCTCTTCGGCTCTCTTCGGCTCTCCTCGGCTCTCCTCGGCTCTCTTCGGCTCTCTTCGGCTCTCTTCGGCTTTTCTCGGCTCTCCAGCCCTCCCATGCAAAGCAGATGACACTGGATGCTTTGCAGCAAAAACAACTGACTGCCTCAACAACGTGCAAGCTGTCAGCGGCTGTAGCTAACAGGAAAAGCTACAGCTTATCAATGTTTCAGGATTTATTTGATTCAGAAAGCTTTTCTGAATACAATGTTATGGAAATAATGCATTTCAGATTCAAACAATATATTTCTGCAGTTTTTGCTCTTAGAAACATTGTAAAACTACTAAATGCTCTTTAAGTACATCATTTTAGCTACAAAAAAGTAACATATCATTTTGCGATTAATTGCAAGTTAACAATGAACAATTATGCGATTAAAAACGTGATTACAATTTTTAATTACCTGCCAACCTGCCAGCATGCCTGAAAGAACCACTGAATGGCAAATTTTGACCAACCAATCATGTTTCTAGAATCTACATCCAATCATGGCGAGAGGAGGATAGGGCTCGGCACTGCTCTTAACCAAACATGACATTCACACAGTGGGTATAGCTGATAACTCCTCAAATGTAACTAATGTAATAGATACTAACACGTTTTCTTTCAGCAGCAAAATGGTTCTATGATGCCTTTTAGAATGTTGGTGTAATTTAGCCCTTTGGAAGCGACAAACACCCTCAGGCGTCCTGCTAAGCAACTGTGAGATTGCCGTGATTAAACTGCTTCCAAAATAAACTTAAAACTTGTTTTCATAATCGGTGATTGAGATTTTATTGAATGAAAAAGAGAATATGCCAATTATTGGCAGTTTCTGGACAAAATCGATTTCTTATTTTAATAAAAAAGATAGAAAATGAATGTCGATCAGACAGCTGCAGAGCAGAGAACCTGCTGTGGGCCAGAAATCCAATCACCAGGAAACTGATCATTATTTTATTTTGGCATGGGGACCAATGGGATTTTCAAGAATAACAACCACCAGCATTTTCTAAATATTGCAGGAAGTCAGTTCCCTCCGAAAGTCCCACCCACCGCTGCTGCAAGAGGAGAGCAGTTCCGCCTGACCCCACCTGTGAGCAGATTCCAGCCGAGCAGAACACCTGAAATCCTGCTGGATCAAACTCGACGCAGAAAGACCTTTTAATTGTATTCTTTCACTGACATATTAAGGAATCTTCATGAAGAAAAGCTGCAGAAAAACCAAACATTGTATTTTTGCAGTACAAAACAAAAGCCTCAATTTTAGCTCCATACTATAAACTATAAACAATCAGTCACAGGTTTTGGAAAGGTGAAGAGGCACATGCGACGTTTCGGTGTCTCCTTCATTGCTTTTCTTTTGAAAGCGTAATGTGCGCACGTGTGTGTGTGCGCATGGCTGCATGTGTGTAGGTGTGTGAGCCTATCAGTGATCTTATCAAATGTGGTCAAACATCACATCCATCCAGTTTGAGCACAAACTACCACAGTCAAACCATCATCTGCTGCTCACATGAAAAGAAATGCGAAACAAACACGCTAAGCGTTCCTTCTGGGTTCCATAAATCACTTTGGAACTTTCTCTGCTAAAAAAACGGTCTGTTGGTGCTAAAAGTGGCGTCTCTAAAGTGAATGACCTCATCAAATAAAACAGGCAGCGTTTCCGGTCTGGAAAAACCGCTGCCGGGTGAAGCAGACAGGAACTTGGCAGAGGAAAAACTATGAATGAAACTGTGTTTGCCTTCAGGCTCATCACGAAAAAACTCCAGAATGAGTCATCCGCTGACGTCCCAGCTCTGCTGCTTCAGATGAAACATGGAAAGCTTCCGGCTGGTCTTTTATTTTGAAACTCCACACTTACTGGAAATGTCTGCAGAGCTGGAACAGACACGGTCTCTGCATCATGTCCGAGACGGATCCACACACATTCATTGTGTCTGCATGCATGCACACATGTGTGCGTACACAGAAAGGTTGTCCAAACATCACAGGAATTCCCAGCATGCATCATTTCTTCTTCCTGATCAGCAGGACAAATGGCTGCTTGGTGCTGGCTCCCTGATTTTTTACAGAATTGAATCCGCTGCTTCAAATGGCAGAACTTTATTGTTCTGTAGCCAGAAAACAACAATCAGCCTTCACTCCGTGTCTGTGGCAGAGCCGTTGCTATGGTAACGCGCACATGTGGGTGAAGATCACAGAGGTTGTTGGATTGTGACTTTTGACGTGTTTTTTTTGGAGGGGGAGAAAAACTTCATTTGAAAACATTTAGGTTAAGATAACTGACATAACAAACAAAAAAAATAAGATTACAGCAATAACAATGAAAAAAGTACATTTATTTTGACACTATCAACAGATTTTCATGGTTTTGCAAAGCTGGTTTTGAGCTTTGGTTTGCTCTGAGGTTCCTCAGTCTGAATACGTTTTGTGGAACACCTGGATCAAAACGGCCTTTGTAGCCGGGCATTATGGGATGTAAACAGAGTAGCGGAGCAACGATGAAACACAGCAACTCATTGAGATGTTGCCATTTTAACACAACTTTTAACATGATACACTTTGCTTCTCATATTGTTTTATGGAGATCTACTTTTTACGTCAAAAGCTCTTCTCAGCGCACCTTCTGGAGCAGATGAAAACCCTCAGGTTTGTGATGGAGCAGCTGACATGGGCGGGGCCAAAGTCTTCCTTCTCCGCTCCACTCTGAGCATCTACATGCAGACAAACATCTATCTGAGCAGTCATCTGGTTCCAAACCGTGTGGCTGCACAGCTCTGATACTGCCCGCTGGTTCTTTGGCTACACTGAGGCTGCATGGTGGCGCAGTGGTTAGCGCTCTTGCCTCACAGCAAGAAGGTTTCCGGTTCAAGCCCTGGCTGGGGGACTTGAAACAGTGTCACCTATGGGGGGGGGCCTTTCTGTATGGAGTTTGCATGTTCTCCCCGTGCATGCTTGGGTTTTCTCCGGGGTCCAAAAGCATGCTTTATAGGTTAATTGGTCATTCTAATGGTCATTCTGTGGATGTGGCCCCTGCGACAGAATGGCGACCAGTCCAGGGGTGTCCCCTGCCTTCGCCCATGAGTAGCCGGGTTAGGCTCCAGCAGCCCCCGTGACCCCGAAAGGGACAAAGCAGTTCAGAAAATGAATGAATGATGTCAGGTTGGACTTGTGAGGGGCTATTAGCAGAGTAACTTCCGTGCCAACAGTTCCGCTCACAACTCAGACGAGAATTTGCCAGTTTTTTTATGTAAAAAAAATTATAAAATCAAAACCACTGGGAATGCATTGGAAAAAGAAAAAAAAAAAAAATTTTCGTGTCTTCAGGAAAACATGAAATCAAATTTCAGGAATATGGTTCTAACTTGTGTCTAAACAGGAAGTAACGTTCTTGTTGGAGCTTCAGCATGGCTCAGTCTCTGTCTGTTTCCGTCAGCGCAGCGGGGATTATCCCAGATTAAGGAATGCGCCTGCAGCGTGTGTGTGTGTGTGTGACTGTGTGTGTGACTGTGTGACTGTGTGTGTGCATGTGTGCGTGTGTGTGTGACTGTGTGTGTGTGTGACTGTGTGTGTGTGACTGTGTGTGTGACTGTGTGTGTGACTGTGTGTGCGTGTGTGTGCGTGTGTGTGTGACTGTGTGTGTGACTGTGTGTGCGTGTGTGTGTGACTGTGTGTGTGTGTGTGACTTTGTGTGTGTGTGTGTGACTTTGTGTGTGTGTGACTGTGTGTGTGTGACTGTGTGTGTGTGTGGGGCGAGTGTTGGTTAGTTAATAACTGACTCTACACGTGTCCAACCCGCAGCCTCTCATTGGCCCTCCCACTGCAGATGATGTCATGCTTAGCCAATAACAAAAGAGGCTGGTCTGCTAAGACCCGCCTCTCCTCGCCTGTCAGCTCCAGCTTTTATCCAGCATTACCCATAAGCCTTATCCTCTTCACTGGGGGTGGAATATAACAAACCAGCAATGGGGAGGGAGCGTTGAAGCTGCCGGAGATGGAGATAGAGCTGTCCTGAGCTTTGTGGGGGGGAGGGGCACAGGCACAGGGCCCCCCCACAGAGACAAACCTGATAGACACCCCCCCACACACACACACACAGAAACCAACTTCTGTTCTCATGTTTACATGTATGCACACACGCACGGCGGGATGAAGGATCTGACCCATCAAATCCAGAGGATCCATCAGACCCGATAACACTGCACAGACGCTCCATCAAAGCGTCACGGCAGCAGAACTTCGGGTCGGACCTGAAAGAAGCTTCACATGAAGGAATTCAAGAAGCAGACAAACTGGAAACACCACAACCACGTCAGATCCGAGCCGCTCGGGAACGCCAGTCAGTCAACAGAACTGCAGGAGCTAAACGACAAAAGCAGAAGATTCCCCTGCAGGTCGTAAGGACCGAACATCCAGGATGTGATCCTAGCAGCGCCGACAAAAACCTGACAAAATATCGTTCCCACGTCTGAAAAGCCTTTGTCTTTATCATCATCATCATACAGAGAGCTGGGAGATGAATGCAAACAGAGGGAGGGCACCCCTCCCCCGTCATACTTCCCTGTTTTAAACATGGACAAAAAATACAGGAGCCTGTGAGGCTCATGTGGACGGCCGATGCAAATAAAACGCTTTTTTCTCATGAGAAGTCATGGAAAACAAGCCGATGATAAGCAACAGACCAAGAGCCTGAAGCCAAATACAGCCCCCCCAGGTTTGAAGCAAGACCGGGCGGGCAGAGTCGAGGCAGAGGTCACAGCCTGGAAAACCCTGAGCTGCCCGTACGTCAGCATTTGAGCCTCGGGGAACAGGATGACTTCTTTCTAAGATTAGAAACTCCTTTCTGAAAGCAAACTAAACTAGTTTCACATGTTCAGACATGCAGCATTGTCAGAAAAGTAAACCGTCACCGGCAGGAGCCTCTCCTCTCACACCAGAGTGGCTAATTAACCCAAATTCACTCCAAAACCATGATTTCTTGAATATTCCTGCAGGTCAGGGAGGAGTCCTGCTCCCCTCAGAGGTCTGAGGATCAGGAGGAGGACTGAGTCCTCCTGCAAAGGCCAAAACACAACCAGCAGTCTGCTCTGTTGGTCTGAAGACGAGGAGAAAACCAGCAAACACAAGGTTCATGTGATTAACCAAAGGTTTCTCTGAATAAAACCGCTTCACTCAACAGCTGTGAAGCTTCCATCAGTGAATCCACTGATCAGAATCTTTTAATCTCCAGATAAATGGAAAGGTCAGCCTGTAGAGGACCAGGACCTCAGCAGAAGAGGCGGCGGCGGCTCACCTTCACCTTGCCATTCGGCTGCAGCAGCTCGGTTACAGAAACCTTGTCCTGCTGCAGGCGCCTCTTCACCAGCTTGGAGCAGCAGACGTTGACGGCGCCCTGAACGTGCGATGCATTGAACTCTGAGAAGGTTCGGCTGTCAATCACCAGCAAACGGCCAGTTCCTCTTTGGATGAGGCTCGCCAGGCGCTTGATGTCCATGGAGCTGCGCTTGTGAGGCCCCTTCTCCCCGGCCATGCTGTCCGGGGTCGGCTGAAGGGATCAGGGAAGCGGCAGGAATATGATGAAGAGGAGTAAAAGAAAGGTGGAGGAGGTGGGGAGCTCAGTGGAGTGGGATCAACGGACCAGCTTCCAAAGGATCCATGGTTCCTAAGGAGAGATGGAGAACAGGACAAAAGACCATTCAGCAAAAGAGACACAACTGGGAAAAACAAACTTGTGTTTTTGCCGCTTTCAGTTTGAAGTGCAGAAGATCTGAAGGAAGCCTGCAGGTCGTTTGTCAGGACGAGTCTGATCCAAAGCCAGCAGGAGACTGGGGCATCTCTGTGCCGTTCTCTCATCTCTTAATAGAACTTCTGAGTTCCTGATACTAAAATAACCACAAAAGAGATTTAAAGATTGAAGCTGAACTTCTGTCACAATTTATCAGAGCGTCTTTTATTTTGTCTTTTATTACAAGTTATTCAAGTTATAAACTGACCAATCAGACGTCAGTAAAAGATCTTCAGTAAAGGATGTGGTGCCCGCTGACTCCACCCCAAAGGTTTGATTGACAGATTCTCTCGAGACGCTTTCAGTGGAATGGGTGTGGCCTTCAAACAAGCTCACCCCTGATTGGTGACTGTAGTTGCCATAAAAACAGGACTCCAATGACTCAGACCAACCAGTGTTGTCTGGCTCCAGCATGAGGACGTTCACAGAATCACAGAAGAACGGCGACTGAATTGCAATCATTTCACTGGAGCTGGAAGTAGGGCATTTTCTATGGGTGATGTCACAGCCATGCCGACCAGTTCTCTTATACCATCAATAATCTGGACACACTCTGGACATCTTTTCTGTCGTTAACAAAAATGTAATTTAAAAACTTTATGAAAAAAACACATCCACCCGACCTACACCTCCTGTGTGGACTTAGCTGTACGCATGTGTGTGTCTGTGTGGTGGTGTGGAGTGTGTGTGTGTTTGTGCTTTGTTCGGTGGTGGTGCTTTGGTGTGTGTGTGCTTTGTGTCTGTGTGTGGTGTGTTTTGTGTCTGTGTGTGTGGTGTGTGCGTGTGTGTGGTGTGGTGTGTGTTTTGTGTCTGTTGTGTTTGTGTCGTGTGTTGTTTTGGTGTCTTGTGTATGGTGTGGTGTGTGCGTGTGTGTGAGTGGTGTGGTGTGTGTTTTGTGTCTGTGTGTGTT
>BOLG01001631.1:0-21044 GCA_016861445.1 Oryzias woworae | reverse complement strand
ATTTACACAGAAATACCTTGGGCATTTTACTTTTTTATAATTTTTTCAAACATCAGAGTCACACTGACCATCTGACATGTGACAGCTATCCAGATGTTGGTCGTTTCTTCTGTCTCTTTACTTTCTCTGATTTCTGTCTGTGGTCTGTCTCTTCATCTATATTTGATCCTTCATGTTGGCTTCATTCTTCATCCTGATTATCGTTTATTCAAGTTCTGCTGTTTGTTTAGATCTGCCTTACCGTGCTCCTTTTCATCGTAAGTAGGCTCCATTAAGGTTCAGTCTCTTGCTTCAGATCAAGCTGCTCTTCATCCTGACTGACGCAAAGCCCTTCTTGCTCCTCTTTAATCTGTAGAGGTTCTTGTTCCTCATGTTTCTCTCTGAATTTCCTCTGTTGGTTGAATAAATCTTCCTCTTCGATAATCCAATGCTGGGGAGGACTGCAGGGACACAAAGACCAAAAAGGGCTTTTTTTCATTTTAAAAGAACTTGTTTTTTGTTTTGCATTAATAAAATTTTATTTTGTCTCTGGCAGAATCTCAATTTCAATTTTAATTTTAATAATGCACCTTTTTTCTGAACCCTCCAAATCTCTTCCAGGGTCATTGAGATCCGGGAATATGTACCAGCTCAGGGTTTCTACATGTTTTTTAAAGTAAAATTTAAGACTTTTTAAAATCTTAAAAAGTATTTTTTTAAATTTAAGAGTTTTTAAGACCTTTTTAAAACCTTGCATGTTTAACTTAAGACCAGTTTCCCTGTATATTTCCCAGCAAAATCAAAGAAGAAAAAACAAATCTTTTTTCTAACACTAATTTACACAGAAATACCTTGGGCATTTTACTTTTTACATTTTTTTCTAACATCAGAGTCACACTGACCATCTGACATGTGACAGCTATCCAGATGTTGGTCGTGTCTTCTGTCTCTTTACTTCCTCTGATTTCTGTTCTGTGGGTCTGTCTCTTCATCTATATTTGATCCTTCATGTTGGGTTCATTCTTCATCCTGATTATCAGTTATATTGAAGTTCTGCTGTTTGTTTAGATCTGCCTTACCGTGCTCCTTTTCATCATGAGTAGGAGTCTCCATTAAGGTATCAGTCTCCTGCTTCAGATCAAGCTGCTCTTCATCCTGACTGACGCAAAGCCCTTCTGTTGGTTGCAGAAATCTTCCTCTTTGATAATCCAACGCTGGGGGAGGACTACAGGGACACAAACACAAAAAGGAGCTTTTTTCATTTTAAAAAAGACGGTGTTTTTTTGTTGTTTTGCATTAATAAATTTTCATTTTGTCTCGGCAGAATCTCTATTTCAAATTTTAATTTTAAAAATCCACCTTTTTTTAACCTTCCAAATTCCTTCCAGGATCATGGAGATCCTGGAATAGTACAGCTCAGGGTTTCTATGTGTTCTTAAAAATAAAATTAAGACTTTCTAAGGTGTTTAAAAGTCTTCTTGTTGAATTTAAGAGTTTTTCTTTCTCATTTTCGTTATTTTCATTCGTCTGTGGAGGTTGATGTCATGTACGGTACTGCTATTGTTCATAGAAATAACATTTTGCATGTATAGTTCATCAATTTTAATGTCACCTTATAAAAAAAACAAAAATTAGTGAGCTATATGCTAGAACAAAACAAGCTATGATTGTGTTGCAAGTTATAAGGTTCCTGATCCCTGTTCTAAATCATTGTCTAAACTTCCCATAGAAATAATATGCAAAAAGTAGGTTTTTGATTACAGATTTTACTTAATTGCAATTAGTGTACATTAAAATATTCTAATCATATTATTTCTTCCATTAGTTTGCAAAAGCGACTTAAGTGGTAGACAGGGTGCAACCTCCTCCCAATCATGTCTTTAAATCCATCTTCTTCAATCATTGACAGAGGGTCCCATCCCTTTTAAATGCACATTAAGGATGCTCTGTGTAAGTGTTGCAGGAGACTAGGGGTGCCCTGGCCCTTCCCAACAACAATCAGTGGCGCAGACCAGATTTTGGGCTTCTGCGCCCAGAATGGCCGCAATCACACACAAAATGATTTCCGCAAACTGAGCTCTTATTATGTGGGAAAATTCCCGCATAAATTTGTGTAAAAATTCACAAGTTTGCCTCAAAACTACAAATCAGAAACAAAGAGTAGGACTGAAACAGTTAGCTGTTTAGTAAGGTCATCCCCCGGTCTCTCGCACAGCGCAGATGTGAAAAAGGCAGGTAGCAAATAGGAGCTTGTTCCGCGCAGCAGGGAGAGAGAAATGCTGCAGTTCACAACAAAAGACGGGGGAAAAGCAAGATTCTCGAAGGGGACCAGTTTTAAACGGCATAATCTTCAATCCCTCTGAATTAAACCTGTCATCCCTAAAAATGTCATCATTTGACCTACTGTTTGTTGTCGCGGAGCCTTACTTACTCCTTCCACCTGGGAAGGGGTCCGAGCGATGGCTCCATGTGAGACTCTTCTTCCCAAATACTCCACTTGTAACTGGCAATTTTCCATTTTAGCTTGAGACACTTATGTCCCCCTCTGACAGTCTCTCCAGCAGTGCCACAGAGTCTTTATGGCAATACTCAATTGTCTCTGAACATATCAGTAAGTAATCAACGTATTGCAGCAACGTATTGCTAATAGGTAACCCTTCAAGATCTGTCCTCAGAATCTGGTTAAACACGTGTGGACTGTGTTTAAACCCTTGTGGAAAAACTGGTGTAACTGAACTTCCTGTTCCTATACGTATATGCAAAAAGATTACTAGGATTCCTCAGTTAGTGGGATGCTGAAAAATGCTGAACACAAATCAATCACAGTAAAAAAACTTGGAGCCCTTGGAGGAATGTTTGTCAATAGATTATGGGGGTTTGGAACATCGGCTGGCCAATCCTGTACTACCTCGTTCACAGCACGTAAGTCATGCACTAAGCAATACTTAGATCTGTCGTCCTTAAACAATGGTAGTACAATAGTCCTCTTTTTGTGTGACTAATTCCTTCTTCTGCTTCTGGCTTCAAAGGGTATTGGGGTCGATACGGCAGCTTCACATTAGGTTTCAACTGTATTAGGACTGGGTTACCTGATTTAACTTGTCCCACATCCGTGTCATGTTTTGACCACACATGATCGGGAACCTGTTTTAACATCTCCTCTTAAGTGGCTTCTGGAACCTGCACCATTTGTCTGGATGACTTTTTGATTGGAACTGTTACAACCTGTGGTTTGGCACTCATTGAGACTCCACACACAATCTTAATCATTACTTCATCTTTGGCTGTGAAATCAATGGGTTGTCTGTCTTTAATCCTCTCATATGCTTAGCAGACTTGCCCATTGGTCCCAAGTTTTTGGTTCAAAGCCTTCATTTACCAACAAGGTAATGTGTGGAACTAACTCTGGAACATTGTACCATTCTGAGATGAATGAATTTGGTTCAACACCGATAGCTGCTCCCTGTTGTCCAATTACAATGTAATTTGTTACTAACTGAACAATTTCAGTTTTGTTTTCAATTTGACCCACTTCAAAAATTGTGCTGCAGGACGGATCATAAGGTTTGGTGCAATGATACTACTCAGACATTGGTATCTTGCTTTGGGAATTTGCATATGTACAAATCTCTGCCACGGTGACAAAAAGTTGCTCACTTGCTCATTTATGTTTCCTAGGGAATAAACCTTAACATATTCTACTTGTTGGAACATTTGATAATTTAGACCCTTTTCATAAATATACACACCTTTAGGGGAGACAGAATGTTAACTTTTAATTTATATAGCACATCTCTACCTAATAAGTTTACAGGTGTTTGATCAGAGACAAGAATTGGTAGCTTTGCTGTTTTATATGACATGATTATAGACACTGGACCTGTACATGGGGTCAGCTGTGATTTTCCTGAGAATCCTATTGTCTTGACGAACTTTTCTGACATTGGGAAATGAGCAGCATAAACTAGACTTATGTAGGTGTAAGACGCTTCAGTGTCTATTAGCATTGGTGTTAATTTATTCTCTAATTCCACATCAGCACCGGCTCTTTTTCAGGTCCTAAAGATATAATTGGGTGGGAACCGACTCTCCCCCGTAGGACTCTCTGGGCACCCCTAGTACCTATTTTGGACCTGCCCAGTAATTAGCTGGGCCAGGTGCTCCTGCGTTGCCGGGTTTTTGCCTGGGTCTAGGTTGCTGGCTCCATCTCCCATTACCTAAACCCTGTCACGTATTATAGGACACTGACTACTAAGATGGCTAAGAGACTGGCAACCCCACAGGCTCTGGAGGTTATGATCCCTTATCCGTCTTTGAGACTTCCTCCCAACCTTGAATCCTTGAGGCCTTGGCCCCCTCTTGACCTGCCATTTCTTGGAGCAGGAACCTCCTGAAGTACACATTGATGACTAGTGGTTGCTGGGCTTGAGGTGCTGGTACTGGAAGTCCAGCTGGTGGGGCTGCCACAACAGGGTGCTGTGTTGGCACCCATCCTGCAATCTCCTTTGGCTCAGCACTCAGTACAGGTGCATATTCTTTGGTTTGCCTTTGTTCTGCAGCTCGTTCAACTGGAGCTGCACGACTTTTTTTAGTGTCCGCTTATCCTGCTCCTTCTGTTGCTCCTGTTCTTTTCTGTATTTTATTTGATTATTTAATTTTCAATAAATTTTTATTTATTGTTACTTTTTGTAATTTCAAGTGATTTCAGTGAGAATTGTGGGTTTTTTCCTTCTTTAACTAAGGGGTACCAACAATTTTGTCCACGTGTGTATATTGGAATCCGCCCCTTTTGTAATTTAAACAAGACTTTATTAATACTAATTTTTGTTTTTGTTTGTGTTATTTTTGTTGGACGGACGGAAAAGAAAGGGGGAAAAAGAGAGAGTCGGGTGTGTTGGTGGGGGGGGGGGGGGGGGGGGGGGGAGATATTATAGAAGTTAGAGGATGACTACTGGAAAGAGAAGTTAGAGTTGTAAATCTACAGGCAACAAAATGCTGGAGCTTATACCCAATACAATAGTGAGTGTTGGTCTAAAATGGGCAGGGCCTGTCCACACACTCAGCTGTTACAAACATACCTGCAGGCTCCGAGAGTGTTCACAAACTTGTCCACACCCAGTTCACACGCACATTTGTGCATACCAACCAGCACATGTAAAGCATTACATTCTGACACGCACACTATTTAAAGGTGCAAATGTGAGCCGACGCCTGTGCTCAAGTGAATGTTATGTTCAAACTTCAAACTTTATTTATTTGTACAGCGCCTTTCCTTCTTGTGAAAACCCAAGGCGCTTTACATAAATATAAATAAATGAATAAAATAAAAATATAATAAGATAAAAATAATAATAAAAATATACAATTACAATAACAACCACCCTTCCCTCCCCAGCTCCTCCCTCCATCCACCCAGCCCCCACAATACATGACACCCCCCACAGGAAAACTGAACCAAGATTAAAAACTGCAGCTCTAAGGAAAAGGTCTGGCTCAGTACTGCTGTGGAGAAACGATATTACGGGGATCCGTTTATTCCAAGGTCCAGCCCAACCACAGGGGTCATCAACGAAGTGCCCTACCCAACACAGGGCAGTCCAGAGCCCCCTTAACATGGAGGTACCCCAGCTGCCCTATTGAGAATGAGCACCGCAGCACCAGCTCACTCATAGGCAGGAGGACCCCGGAACAGCGGATTCCCGTGGGGAAACACTGGAGTTCAAGTATAAATGAATAAAAATAATTTTTAAAAAATGATAATAATAATAAAAAAATAAATAAATAATAATAATAATAAAAATAAACAAATAAATAAATATGGTTGGTATATTAAAACAATAATTGTGTACATAAATTAACTATAAAATTATTCAAATAAAAGTTAATAATTACATTTTCTTAAAAAAAAATTGGAAACGATCAAATTAAATAATTCTAAAAATCATAAAAAAGCTAAATTAAAAAGGTGGGTCTTGAGCCTCTTCTTAAAAACCTCTATGGTCTCTGCGGCCCTGAGGCTCTCCGGCAGGCCGTTCCAGAGGCGAGGAAAATAAAAAGTTAAAATTAGGTGGAGAAGCCTCAGTGAGAACAGCTGGAGCATCAGTACCAAGCCAGGTTTCAGTTCAAAACAGACAGTTCAAATTATGGTCAACAATCAGATCATTCATTATAAAAGACTTGTTTGACAGAGACCTGATGTTTAAGAGCCATGTTCAGTGTAGCAGGTGAATCCAAAGATGATTTTGTATAGGGGTGTTTAGTGGTGAGCTGGTGGGCATAGTTATGAATGTCCTTTACTGATGCTCCAGAGATGGAGTGAGTGTAGCACCTCTTGATGTTGGCTTGCCGGGACAATGGAGTCTCCCAGGATGAGGACTGGGTTCCGCGCCGATCCAGAGGTCAGTTTGGGGCTCCCAGCACGGAAAGCTGGGGCTCCTGAGGCACCAGAATGACGCCGCCCGGACAGACAGCGATCCCGGGTGAAGCTTCACAGGTGGGACCCCCAGAGCATCGGGCAAGATGTTCTCCAAACCCCCGGAAGGCTCACCTGCGCGTCGGGTTACCGCTTCACAGAGCAGCCGGTGGCGCTTCATTCTCGTGGTGGAGACCGGAGGGAAAGCGCCGTCAGGAGGTGGAGACGGCGCCGCAGCTCCGGGAACAGGTGAGCTCCGGCCTGGCTCCCTTGAAGCGGGATGATCTGAGCTGCAGTCTCTGCAAATGTTAAGCTGAAGTGGATGATGGAATGTTAAAAAAAAGGAGGGAGCCACGGGTTGCGGGCCTTCGTCGGCGCTGCTGCCTCGGCGGGGGTCTTGGTGTGGGGATGGCTGGGAATTCTCCCCTCCTTTTTTTTTCATTAAGAACAGGACTGCTGGCGTGCCCCAGCCAGTGCGTAAAGCCAGAAGTAACGCTTTGCTCACATTTCACCAGAATCACTAATACAGCAATTTTAAAGCGTTATAGCAACTTTGGAAAACAAATATCTCCATAATTCTTAAGCTAGAACATTGATCTATAGCTCAAAATGTTTGGTTGATGTCCTCTTTTGTCTCAAATCCAGTTTATGGCAAAGTAGTTCCTTCTCAAGGTCAATAAGGGTTAAAACGCTACGCAACACAGGAAAAAAGTGTGAAATTTAACCCCTACTTTACATTTCACCCTGTTTTAAAAAAAAAAAAGTTCTAGAGAAACCAACATAACTGATAGATTAGATATATATGTATTTAGGTTTTTTTTAATAAGATGATCTCATTATATCAAAATAAACTTGTTTTTAACCCCCACCAACACACTGCTAGGACAAGAATGTTCTGGAAGATGAAGCTTCTCTCCTTTTTTGAAGTGAACATACCTATCTGCTGCAGCTGAAGCTGTGGTTTTCCAGATGATATCCAGCAGTCTGCGCTGACGACAGAGCTCCTCCTCGTACTGGACGATGGTTCCTTCACAGTGTCTGAAGATTTCTTCAGCAGCAGCAGCTAAAGTCACATAAAACAATGCCGCCCCTCTGAACACAAGCAGCTCCGATCATCTGCTAGTCTCACAATCACAGCCACGTTGTCTTTACGTTCAACACGTATTCACTTCATTTACGACACTTTGGAAAATGCTGAGAGATCCGACACGAACGAAGTTTCGTCCTTTCTGTCCAAAAACCTCACAAACGTCCGAACAAAGAAGCACCGTCCTCTGAACACAAGCTAACGGTGCTAACAGCAGCTAGCGCCTCGTTATGTTTACTTCCGGGTCACGTGCAGAAACTTTATTTACAAAGAAATGCATACGCTGTTTAACTGGACTTCAGAATGGTCAAAAACCCTTCCAGTATTTAAAAAAAATAATTAATTAATAAGGAAGTAAAGTAAAAAACATCTAACTAAAAAAAACAGTTTTAGGTCAACTAGATGACAGCTAATATGACGTCATAACACTCTTACTAATCAAAATGTTCAGATTTGACAAAGCACATCCAAGATGAAATAGATTTGATTAAATAGATCTCAGGCTGTCAACGTTAATGCACATAATTAATTAAAATTATCATGTTTGTTCTAAAGAAGCCTGTTATTTTTTTTTTATTTAGATGTTCTTTACTTTCTTGTGAATTAATTAATTTTTTAAATATTGGAAGGATTTTTGACCATTCTGAAGTCCAGTTAAACAGTTTATGCATTTCTATGCCCAATGTATTTCTGTGTAAAATAGTGTAAGAAAATTGTTTTTTTTTTTTCTTCGTAAATGGGGCTGGGAATTAGCCAGAGAAATTGGTCTTAAGTTTTAACATGCAGTTTTGCCCCACTCCTCCATGCAAAACTCTTTCAACCAAAAGAAATTTGTGCGGTTTCTTTCATGTACTGCCAGTTTCCAGCCACCCCACAACATCTCAATTGGATTGAAATCTGGGCTGTGACTTGGCCAGTCCAGGACTCTCCATTTCTTATTTGTTAGCCAATTCTTGGTAGATTTGCTGGGTCATTTACATGTTGCAGGGTCCAGTTCTGTTGTAGCTTTAATTTTTCTTACAGATGGTTTCACATTTTCCTCAAATACCCTCTGATATACAGCAGAATTCATCATGGATTCTTTGATGAGGAGCTGGCCAGGTCTTACTGCAGCAAAGCATTCCCAAACCATGACACTCTCACCTCCATGCTTCATAGTTAGTATGAGGTAATTTTCTGAAAAGCTGTATTTGGTTTACGCCATACATGTCTTCTGTTCTGGTATCCAAATAATTCAATCTTAGACTTATCTGTCCAAAGAACATTATTCCAGAAGCCATTATTTTTGCACACATTTTCTTGCCTTCATGATTTCTTGGAGAGCAATGGTTTCCTCTTTGCACACCTCTCATGAAAGTCAAACGTGTGCAGTCTCTTTCTGATAGCAGAGTCATGTACTTCCACATCAGAGCCTGTTGTAGGTCTTGTGATAACATTTTAGGATTTTTGGTGACTTCTTTTAGCATCATGCCGTCATCTCTGTGGACCTAGGCATCATGGCAACTTTCTGAAAGTCCCCCACTTGTAAAGTATTTTTTTGAAGTTCGTACTACTGCTAGAAATAATGGTACAGATGTAATATCTCATTACTCCTTCAATCGTAAAAATAAGAAAGAATATATTTACTGATGAGGAATTTATTCTTAAAAAAAAAAAAAGAAAATGATTACATCAGCAAAGCAGAAACATGAGGACCAACGTAAGCAAATACGTTTGAGCTTTTATTTTTTACTTCAGGAGGCCAAAAGAGAGTGAGGTAGATGTAGAGAGGAGTTAATAAAACATGGTAAAGAGAAAAGATTATATTAGATTAAAAATGGTTTATTTCAGTCAATTAAGCAAAAAGAATAATGCATGTGTGATACAATCAATCAACAGAGATTTACATTAAAAAAGACATGTCAAACATAGTATAACTAGGCATCAGTGACAGATTGCTTGAAAGGGAGTGGGAGGAAGTGAATTTATATAATTCCACCCCGGCTCTACCTTACCATTTTCTCTACATGAATGATCAGTGCCCGGTTCATAATTAAGGATCAAATATTTATTCCTTATCAACATGGACTCAGGTGATTAAGAATCCTTAAGTAACAATAAATCACATGGCTATGTAAGAAGACATAACACTGTGCATGTGCAGATCAATTATCAAAATTCAGAAATATGTGCAGAATATTTTTAATTAGAAAAGTCACTAATAGAAGGCAAGTGTCATATATCTTAAAAATATATGCAGATTAATTTTTTCATTAGAAAATCATTAACATAAGTAAGTGTCAAAAGGTATGCTGATTATTTTCATTAGAAACATATATCACACTTTATGAAACCAGTGACATGATTAGGGCGTTTGTCCAAGATCGATATTCCTTCTTCTGCTGCCTTAACAGTCGTCTTTCTGGTTTGAACAGAGTTAAGATCTCCTCGTTATGACTGCAGACTTTGACGGTCCATTGTCCTTCAGCTGATATCGCAGCAAAGTAAGTTGCTCAAGCTGTCTGCAAGTCAGAACTCTTAATTATAATTACTGGACTATAGAAACCCTAGTTACCTAGCTTTTATAATGTTACAATATTTCCTTTTAGTTCAATGAAACAAAACGTAGATTAAGAGTAACTGGCCCATACGCATGTGCACGCAGAGTTGCGGATCGGTCAGACGTACAGACGTACAGAAGTACAGACGTGCCCTCATTGTTGCAGGTACAGTGCTTCCCAAACTGGCTCAAAGATGAGATAAAAAAAAAGGAGTCCAGTCATCCACAGCAGCAGGTGAGCAGCAGAGCAGAAACCCACCCCGTGAACTGATGAATGAAACAAAAAAGCCGTTCTTTGGTGTGAGCAACAAAGCCGTTTTTTAATATTATTTCACCCTGTCTTACTTTATTTTTTTATTTTATTTTATAGTTCTAACTTTCTAATGCAACATCACAAGAGGGTCATCGTCCTCTTCCTTCTTCTCACTCAGGGTGCAGCAAGAAATAAACATAACAAGATACAATAACTAAGAGCAAAACAGAGTAAAACAGCCGGACAACAGATGTGGGGATGCTCAGAACTCCTGGGTGGTGGTGGGCGGCTTGTCTGGGGTGGTGGGGCTCTCAGGGGTGGGGCCTCGCGCTGGACCGCCCGGCGCGGTGGGGGGGCTGCTCTCCTGACTGGGCTGGGCCCTGCGCTTCCGTACCTCACTGCGCTCGGGTGTTGGGGGCCCATGTGGTGGTCCTGCGGGCCCTGGTCTGGGTGCTTGGCCGGACTACCTGGCGGGCGGATCTCCTCCGTTGACCCCACAGTATGGGTGCTGGGGCGGGCCCTGGTCGGCGCTGCTGCCTCGGCGGGGGTCTTGGTATGGGGATGTCTGGGAGCTCTCCCTCCTTTTTTTTTTCTTTCCATTCCTTCATCCACTTCAGCTTAACATAACATTCACTTGAGCACAGGCGTCGGCTCACATTTGCACCTTCAAATAGTGTGCGCGTCAGAATGTAATGCTTTGCATGTGTTGGTTGGTATGCACAAGTGTGCGTGTGAACTGGTTGTGGACAAGTTTGTGAACACTCTTGGAGCCGGCAGGTATGTTTACAGCTGAGTGTGTGGACAGGCCCCGCCCATTTTAGACCAACACTCACTATTGTAATGGGTATAAGCTTCAGCATTTTGTTGCCTGTAGACTTACAATTCTACTTTCTCCTTCCATTAGTCATCCTCTAAAATCTATAACAACCCCCCCCCCCCCCTTTTCCCTTCTTTTTCCGTCCGGGTCCAACAAAAAGAACACAAACAAAATTAATATTAATAAAGTTTCGTTTAAATTACAAAAGGGGCTTATACCAACATACATTTTGTGTTCCCAATGATTTATAACCCCCGATTGTAAGAGTAAAATCTGTCTAATGCAAGAGGCTCTCAGCTCATATCTGTTTGCTCAGCTGTTGGACAGGACAAGCTAAAAAATAAAAATAAAAAAAAATAACTGGGTCAGACAGCCTTCTTTTTACCAAAAGGAACATGAGTTTTTTTTTTATTCTATTTCCTAAGATTCAAAACTTTAGGTTTTTATTATCTGTAATATACAATTAACAACTGAAAATACAAGCGGCAAAAATATTTTAACCTCTGCATTCTATATGAGAATTCCATCATCTTTTAAAAAAATTCACAATATTTCATTGCTCTAATTAAAACTCTTAGTCTTTTCTGCACAAAACTTCTGCTGTAGTTTATTTTTTGTCTCTTTTTAAGTTGAGAATTTTCTTGAAGTCATTAATCACATTCTTTAGAAAATAAAGCTTCTCTCCCATGTGAGTTTTCTTGTGTTTGAGATTATTTACTTGACTAAATCACATTATTTACACTTTCATCTGTGTGAATTCTCATGTATGAATTGAGACTACTTTTTTGACTAAACCTTTTATCACATTCTTTACATGAAAAAGGCTTTTCTCCTGTGTGAGATCTCATGTGTATTTTGAGATTAATGGTATTACGAAAGTTTTTATAACATTCGTTACAAGAAAAGGGCTTTTCTCCTGTGTGAATTCTCATGTGTCTTTTGAGACTACTTTTATGACTAAAACATTGATCACATTCTTCACAAGAAAAAATCTTTTCTCCTGTGTGAGTTCTCATGTGTGTTTTGAGACTAAAGATATTACTAAAACATTTATTGCATTCTTCACAAAAAAAGGCCTTTCTCCTGTGTGAGTTCTCATGTGTGATTTTAGATGAGTTAGTTGTTTAAAACTTTTATCACATTCTTTACAAGAAAAAGGCTTTTCCCCTGTGTGAGTTCTCATGTGTTTTTTGAGCTGAAATACCCGGTGAAATGTTATGTCACAATCTTTACAGGAAAAAAGCTTTTCTCCTCTATGGATTCTCATGTGAGTTCTGAACTGAGACCTTTTACCAAAACTTTTAACACATTCTTTACAGACATATGGTCCTTTATCAGACTCAGAACTCATGTGGCCGGACATATTGTGTGCAATTTCTGTTCTTTTACCAGATTTTATATCGGAAAGTCTCTTTTGAGATTGTTTGTGTTTTTTAACCACAGTTGCCTTTTCATGTTTTTTTCTATCATCAGAGTCACACTGACCATCTGACAAGTGAGAGCTTTCTGTATTTTGAACATGATTTCTGTCTCTTTTCTTCCTCTGATTTCTGTTCTGTGGGTCTGTCTCTTCGTCTGTATTTGGTTCTTCCTGTTGACAATCAGTTACATTAAAGTTCTGCCGTTTGTTTAGTTCTGCCTCATTGTGCTCCTTTTCATCAAAAGTAGAAATGTCCAAAAAGGAATCAGTCTCCTGCTTCACATCAAGCTGCTCCTCATCCTGACTGATGCAAAACCCTTCTTGCTCCTCTTTAATCTGTGGAGGTTCTTGTTCCTCATGTTTCTCTCTGAAGTTCCTCTGTTGGTTGCAGAAATATTCCTCTTCAATAATCCAACGCTGGGGGAGGACTGCAGGGACACAAACACAAAAAGGAACTTTTTTTCATTTTAAAAGAACTTTGTTTTTTTTGTTTTGCATTAATAAAATTTCCTTTTGTCTCTGGCAGAATCTCTAATTTCAAATTTTAATTTTAAAAAGTCCACCTTTTTTTAACCTTCCAAATTCCTTCCAGGATCATGGAGATCCTGGAATATGTACCAGCTCAGGGTTTCTACATGTTTCTTAAAGTAAAATGTAGGACTTATTAAAGGTCTTCAAAAGTCTTCTTGATAAATTTAGGAGGTTTTAAGATCTTTTTAAAACCTTGCATATTTAAATTTAAGACCGGTTTTTCTGCCTAATTCCCAGCCCAATCATCAAAGAAAAAAACAAATCTTTTTCTAACACTAATTTACACAGAAAGCCATTCTTGCTCCTCTTTGATCTGTTGAGGTTGTTGTTCCCTTTGATCGTCTTTGATCTGTGGAGGTTCTTGTTCCTCTTGATCCTCTTTGATCTGTGAAGGTTCTTGTACCTCTTGATCCTCTATCATCTGTTGAAGTTCTTGTTCCCTTTGATCCTCTTTCATCTTTTGAAGTTCTTGTTCCCTTTGATCCTCTTTCATCTTTTGAAGTTCTTGTTCCCTTTGATCCTCTTTCATCTTTTGAAGTTGTTGTTCCTCGTGATCCTCTTTCATCTTTTGAAGTTCTTGTTCCCTTTGATCCTCTTTCATCTTTTAAAGTTCTTGTTCCTCTTGATCCTCTTTCATCTTTTGAAGTTCTTGTTCCCTTTGATCCTCTTTGATCTGTTGAAGTTCTTGTTCCTCTTGAAACTCTTTGATCTGTGGAGGTTCTTGTTCTTCTCGATCCTCTTTGATCTGATGAAGTTCTTGTTCCTCTTGATCCTCTTTCATCTGTTGAGGTTCTTGTTCCTCCTGTTTCTCTCTGAAGTTCATCTGTTGGTTGAAGAAATCTTCCTCTTCAATCATGCAACGCTGGGGGAGGACTGCAGGGATACAAACACAAAACGGAACTTTTTTCATTTTTGTCGAGAAAAATTGTATATAAATTATGCCATGTTCTTATCTTTAGCTTACAGCTTGTCTGACTCACTGAGATGGAAAGTTCCAGCCAGCGGACACCCTGCACTTAATGAACTCCTCCCGCGCTTGACCCATGCTTGAACTGCGCACACACACTCGTTTTTACTCCCCTTTGCACACATGACTGTTCCTTCTTCAAAGCATGTTATGAAAGATTGCTTCGTCCTTGTATCGAAGAACTGGTTTCAACTGACTTACCCCACCATTCCCTTATCAGTTGAAACTTTATGTAGCCAGGGCGTTCCTATCTAATAAAAGGCAGTGAGAGACAGAGACTTATCAGAGAGTGTTTTGTAGAAGCTTGTTCCTGAGCGGTCTCTTACACTCTCTCCCTGCAGGTGAAAACTATACTCAACTCTCTTGTGTCTTTTTGTGTTTTTGCAGATTTACTAATGTCTAGGTTTTGAACCTAACAATTTTAAAATGACTTTGTTTTTTGTTTTGCATTAATAAAATTTCATTTTGTCTCAGGCAGAATCTCTAATTTCAAATTTTAATTTAAAAAATACACATTTTTTCTGAACCCTCCAAATCTCTTCCAGGGTCATGGAGATCCGGGAATATGTACCAGCTCAGTTTCTACATGTTTCTTAAAGTAAAATTTAAGACTATTCAAGGTCTAAAAAGTCTTCTTATTAAAGTTAAGAGTTTTTAAGATCTTTTTAAGACCTTGCATGTTTTAAACTTAAGACCAATTTCTCTGCCTAATTCCCAGCCCAATCAACGAAGAAAAAAACAAATTATTTTCTTACACTATTTTACAAAGAAACACCATGGGAATTTTACTTTTTAAAATGTTTAAGATTTTTTTTAAGAAAATAAAATGGCATAAAATTAATCTACAGTGGCTTGAAAAAGTGTTGATACCCCTTCAACCTGTCCACATCATCTCACATTATGACCGCAAACACACAAACATTTTATTGGAATTTTATGTGAAAGATCAACACAAAGTGGCACATACTTGTAAAGTGCAAATAAAATTATACAAGATTTAAGTTTCTTTATTGAATAAAAAACTTAGAAATGCAGTGTGCAAAAGTATTCCACCTTCTTTCTTTTGGGTGCATCAAATTGCCTTCAGAAGTTGCTTGATGATTGGTGACTGATCAAATGTTGATTAAATGACTTAATAGAGTCCAACTGTGTGTCATTTATTCTCAGTATACAAATCCAGCTGTATTGTGACAGTCTCTGTGGTTTGTCAAGAGAATATTGAAGAGAAAAGAGCATCATGAAGTGTAAGGAACACACCAGACAGGTCAGGGAGAAAGTTGTGGAGAAATTTAAAGGAAGGCTGGGCTTTAAAAAGATTTCCCAAGGTTTGAACATCTCACAAACCACTGTTCCGTCCATCATCCACAAATGGAAAGAGTATAGCACAAATGTAAAAGTACCTAGACATGGTCGTCCACCTATACTTACAGGCCGAACAAGGAGGGCACTGATCAGAGATGCAACCAGGAGGCCCATGATGACTATGGATGAACTGCAGAGATCTACAGCTCAGAATTTGTCCATCGTACAACCATCAGTCATGCACTACACTGGACTTTATGGAAGAGTGGCAAGAAGAAAGTCATTGGAAAAAGAAAACCACATGAAGTCCTGTTTGCAGTTTTCCATAAACCATGTGAATGACCCAGCAAACGTGTGGAAGAAGATGCTCTGGTCAGATGAGACCAAAATTGAATGTTTGGTCTAAATGCAAAGCTCTATGTGTGGAGGAAATCTAACACATCACTCTGAACACACCATACCCACATTGTTGATAGGAAGATGGATAGAGGCAAATACAGACCAATAATGGAGGAAACCCTGTTGAAGACTAGAGCACAGATTTACGTTCCAACAGGACGACTCTAAACATAAAGCCAAAGCTACAATGAAATGACTTAAAATGAAACATATTCATGTGTTGAAACGGCCCAGTCCAAGTCCAGACCTAAATCCAATCGAGAATATGTGCCAAGATCTGAAAACTGCTGTTCACAAACACTCTCCATCTAATCTGACTCAGTTTGAATTGTTTTGCAGTAACAATGGACATCAGTCTCTAAATGTGCAAAACTGGTAGAGACAAACCCCAAAAGACTTGCAGCTGTAATCACAGTAAAAGGGAGTTCCACCAAGTATTGACTTCGGGGTGGGTGTGTGTGTGTGTGTGTGGGGGGGGGGGGGGTACTTTTACACACTGCACTTTTCAGTTTATTTGTAAATAATTTTCTTTCCACTTTCACATCAATTTTCAATGAAATAAATGTATGTCTGTGGTCGTAATGTGAGAAACTGTGGAGAGGTTCAAGGGGTATGAATACTTTTAATAGCCACTGTATAAATGGTCCAAACTGCTTTATTGTCATCTAACTGTATTTTCAAATTATCAAAAGTGCTGAAAAAACAAAGACAGATTTATTAGAGATTTCAGAATTCTGCCTCCAGGTGATTACATGTTATGAAAACTCATAACAAAGAACACCTAAAAACAGTGTAACGTTTTGGGTTATTGTCATTATATATTATTATTGACATTAAAGCTGCAATTTTAAGGAGGCAGGAGGATTGAGCACAGTAAACAGCGACTCTGTTATGCTACAGAGACGCTGCTAAAACACAGTGGATTAAATTTAGTTATTATTTAGAAAGTACTGCTTTTATGAATGTCCTATAAATGAATACTGTTGTATTTATCAACAGCGTCTTACACACCGGTCCATGAAAATACTTTCCAACATTAAACCGGTCCATGATCATACAGGACAGCTAGTTTGCGCGATAGCATCAGCGTCTAACAAGCTAGGATCATAGGATTAGTGCCGAACAATAGACCTGTCTCCAAATCAACACATTTCATTAATCTGTCTGTTGCTGTTGTAAGTGAAGCAACTTTATCCAGTTTATCCTGGTTTTTTATAATATTTAAGATGAAGTGAAAAAGCTTTATTTACTTTATCCTGTTTTTTTAAATATATAAGGTTAAGTGAAGAAGCTTTATCCAGTTTATCCTGTTTTTTTAATAAGATGATCTTATAATAGTAAAATAAACTTGTTTTTAACCACTTCGCACACTGCGTTAATTTAAAAGGCCTTAAATATGTTTGTTTTTTAATCAACCCTCCAAAGAGCACAGGTCAGATGACTGAGTGAAATGATAATACATCTATTGTCAGAAATGCTTATTATTAAGTTTAAACCTCATGTTCTTATTCAATTAAACTTTTTCTTTGTCATTGCACCCCCCAACACCCCCCTAGAACTTAGATCAGAATGTTCTGGAAGATGAAGCTTCTCTCCTTTGTTGAAGTGAACATACCTATCCTGTGCAGCTGAAGCTGTGGTTTCCAGATGATATCCAGCAGTCTGCGCTGACGACAGAGCTCCTCCTCGTACTGGACGATGGTTCCTTCACAGTGTCTGAAGATTTCTTCAGCAGCAGCAGCTAGTCGCTCGCTGATAAACTCTCTCAGAGACTGAAGTGAAGACATCGTTACTGCAGCTGCTCCGAGCTTCAGCTCAAACTCACGCAAACACCAAAGTCCTCTGAACACAAACAGCTCCGATCATCTGCTAGTCTCACAATCACAGAAAAAGTCCAAACAAAAGTTTCCTCCTGCTTTGAGGTTTGATTCAAAGTTCCTGTGATTCTGCAGGAGTCAGTTCTGTTCAGCCTGCAGACAAACAGCAAAGATCCCGGAAGATTACAAATGTGAAATTTCAAGACAAAGGAATCCAAACAACGACCTCTGATTGGTTAGCTTTTAGGGAGAAAGCAGCAATAGTCTTCTGTGATTGGTTCAGCCGTCCCCCCCACTACTCCACTGCACAGGGGTCAACATTCCAGGAGGGGCTGACTTGGTTTAGCAGAAAACTGAATCCAGCTAAACTCTCTTCATGAGTTTTCACTTCTGTGACAAACTACAGTTTAACAACAGCAGTGAAAATCTACATGGATGTTAACTGTGAGAGAATCAAACATGAGATTTCCAAGAGTTTCTTTAGCAACTCATCACAAAGTCAGGAACTCCAAGGCCTGATGGGAAATCTGTGATCCTAAACTCCTCCAAGCAGGGAAGATTTCACAATCATGTTTTGATGTTAATATGAAGATTGATCCAAGTTCTTCAGCTGGAAATCATCCCATAATACAGTTCTAGATTGTTCTAGTGTGGTGTGCAGATCTCTTTTCTTTTCTGCTGTGAAAAAGTCAGATATTTCTCAGATACAAACCTGTTCCTGCTTCCAGACACTCCTCACAGCTGTCAGAGGAAAAAGGATTTAGTTTATCCAGAAATTCACGACATCAGGAACAAGCAGCAAAATATTCAAGCAGAAGCTGTGAGTCTGTGAGGGAAGATTTTCCACGAGCTCCTCCTCCTCCATCTGCTGCTGAGATGGAATGATGAACCTCACCTGAGTTTCCTCTCACAACATGTTCCTGCTGCCATTGATCAGGGCATCCAGATTTGAACCTGGTTTACTGCAACACATCCCATCCCAGTTCTGAACCTGAACCTGGTTCTGAACATGAAGCCCGTCCTCAGGGACGGCAGGACTGATGAGTTAGTGATCTTCTCTGATGGAGTTCAGACCCCCTTAGAGCAGAAACACAGTCAGCTTTCTTTATGAATCAGGTTCTTGTTTCTACACACTGCTGCAGTCATGAAGATTTCTGATAAAAACAGAGAGAAACAAACAAACACACACATACAAAGACACACACAGAGGGAGGAGCTTAGCTCAGGCGTTGAAGTCATTATTGAACTCTACTGGGACTGATTTCAGACACAGACACGGCTCGTGTTGTAATCAATAACATGATTGATCAGCCTTCACTATAAAATGTAAACGTCACAACTTTTTTAAATTAAAGTCCATTTATATCATAGAAATATTTACTAGAAATAAATAACTGATAAGCGCAAGTCCATATGCATTGATGAATATTCAGTGTATTTCAGTAATGTCATTGTGTCTGGAGGCGTTTGAATTCATATGCAAACGTTAAAAGAGTAGAGCAGGAGCAAAACGTAAACAAAGTCAGAGGTCAAAAACACAGTGGCGAAGCATTAGAATGTTAAACATGCAAAGGGTCAGAAAACCAGGAAAACAAACTAGGAATAACTGCTCAGACTGCCTGCAAGGCAAACAAGACTTTGTATCAAAGCGCAGGCTGGAGCTGGTTTATATGCCAGCAGCTCATGACATCAATGAGAAACAGCTGAACAGTGAAGGATTGTTTGTGTTCACTAAACATGTGACAACCCTTGTTTTGCAAACAATGCATGAAAACAATAAAATGGACATGAAAACAGGATTCCAACCTTTACTTTTATATCACTGAGGGGTTTTTATTTTTTTCAATCTGGAAAAATCAAAGAAACAAAACAAAAAAAAAAATCATATCCAGAATGCTCAAACTTATTACATCAAAAAACAGTAGAAACACTTTTCTGATCCAAAAAATCTGAGCTCAAACTTATTATTATCATAATTCATATGTTGATAAACTTTATTCCACAGTTTATCACAACAACAAAACAGTAGAAAAAATGAGTAATTCTATAGTTTCTTTTAGCCTGTTTGGTGAATTTGATCATGTTGATACTGAGATGAAGCAGAAGAGAAAGAGAAATAAGAATTTAAGAAGGAAGTGAGACACGAGAAAGAATAGAGGAATTGAACTATTTACTCAGTCCAGTTCTCTTATACAGTCAAGGGAAGCTCCAGAAATGAGGAAATGATCTGTTCTTAAAGCAAAGTAAAACAAGCAGAAACAGAATCTCAGATCTGTGATGCAGTGGAGAGTGGTGAGTGGAGATTCTTCTTTAGATCTTTGAAGAAAATCAACTTTGTTTGTTTGTTTGATTGTTTGTTGAACTTTGTCTTCACTTTAACTGTTTGTTTCTGAATGTTTGGAGAAAATCTTCTTTCTCTATAAACTCTCATTTCTTTGCTGTTTAAAGATTTGATCTCATTACTGATCAACAACTGAGGATCAATTCTCACTTTTTGATCGATTATTGTTTTACTGATTTATGAAGGAAATAGAAACAAATGATGTTTTTATTGAAGATGTTTTACAGAATAAACTGTTGTTGTTTACTAAAGTGAAACTGCTGACTCATCAAAGTGGTTCAGATCATCTGACTGTTGCTTCCTGTCAGAACTTTCCAGAACACAGACAGAAGAAAGAGTTTCTGTAAGAAACACAAACATCATGAATCTCTGCAGTTCAAAGGTTTCATTTCTGACTCCCAAACCTTCCTGTTCTCCTCCATCCAAATCTGTGTGAGAATCAAAGTCATCTGAAAGTCTCTGTTGGAGCTTTGAGAGGAAGAATTCATGTCTTTGTTTCTTTTCTCCTCATTGTTTGATTTCTGTCTGTTTTTCTTGATCTGCTTCATGTTTCCTGAATTGTAGAAACAGGAAGTTTGTTGTTTCTTTGTCAAAGTGACTGAATGACTGAAATGTTGCTCCATCATGGAGTGTTTGCTGCTGCAGCTCCATGTCTCCATCTGGTGGAGGGAGAGCAGAAGTGCAGCAGCTGATGTCAGGCAGCTTCCTCTGTCCCACACTGCTGTCTGACTGCATTCACCTGAACCTGAGAGGAAACACAAGAGAAGAACCAATCAGTGGAGGAGCAGCTGATCTGTTTGTGAAGGAGGATCAGAGCTGATGATGAGGGTTTCCTCTGCAGATGAAGGTGTGTGTGAGCTGATGTGGATCCAGTGAATCCAGCAGCATGGATCAGTGTGAGGACACACAGGAGGGAGCCCCTCCCTCTAAAAGCACTCTGTGTGGGGAAGATGAGAGCCAGAGCAAAGCTCAGAGGTTGAGATGAACATCTCTAACTGTCCAGGACTCTTCTCCATGTCAGAGCTCAAGCACTCACACAGCAACCTTCATTCTTCACAGGAACCAACCTGGATCTGGATCTGGATCCAGCTGTGTGTCCAACAGAGTGACAAGTCAAAGAGTTTACCTCGTGACTTTAAATCCATCAGTTCAGGAGATGAACAGTAAGTGTTGTCAGATT
>BOLG01001628.1:0-13296 GCA_016861445.1 Oryzias woworae | reverse complement strand
ATTCCCTCTGGAGCGTTTACTGGACGTAGGTGGAGGGGAGGCGGGGAATGGGGCAGCATAATTGTGCTGTAGCTGAATCTCCAGATGGTGGCGCTGTAAAGCGCGTTGCTCCTCCTCCTGCTGCTGCTGCTTCTGCCTGCGGGTGGAAATACTGGTCGATGAGGGTGGGGAGGGCTGGTTGGAGGGGCAGCGTACCACCGTCACCACGTCGATTTCCTCCTCTGTCGGAAACAGAAACAATTAGCTTTTGCTGGGAGGGTGGGGTTTTATAGCAGAGGACTGCAGCAAACAAACAAACGTCCAAAAGTCAAGCTAAAACTGAAATGCATAGAAATCAGCAAGAAGCTGTTGGAAGCAGGCGGGGCTTTCCCTCAGAGCAGGCAAAATGATCTTGTGTTAGGAGACGGACTACGTTACCTTTCCTGAAGCGTCAATCAACAACACCCCACCACCACCACCATAAACAGGTGAAGTGAGTGGGACACATAAGCAGAGTGCGAAGAACAAGTGCAGCTCTTAGCTACTACACATTAACCTTAAACAATGGCGGTGGCCCGTAACGCCCATCACCACACGCTGACCTACAAGCAGAAGGTGAAAGGAGTTCCTAACTCACCTGAGTCACTGGATGAATATGTGGACATCTCTCCACCGGTGGAGCCATAGTCAGATGCGGTCTCGTTGGGCTCTTCAGAGTCCACCAGATTCTGGCAGTCCACAGTGGAACCAGCAATTTCCTCAAAGATACTGGTGTCTATGTCTGACAGCAGCGGGCTGGAGCCCAGCGTGGAGGAGACCAGCTTCTCCTCCAGACCTTTGTCTGAGGAAAGGCACTGCCAAAGGCACTCCTCATCACCCTCCTTATGGGGAGGGCACAGCTGGCTGGACCGTTCCTTTTCTACAGGACCCGGGTGGAAGAAGTCATAGGTCCAGCTCAGCTGCTGCAGGTCGTGGTCCTCCAGCAGGATCTCTGACACAAAGCTCAGCTGGTCCTCCTTGGACAGGGGCTTGTTGTCCCCCAGTCAGGCTTTGTGGGGGGGGACTGCGGCGGCGTCGGCAAAGATTGGAGGTCCTTCATCAGACTTTGACAGAAGTCATCATCAAACAGAATCGGCTCTGAGTAGAGCCAGTCTGTAGACTGAACAAAGCTTTGTAACATGATGACAACCTGAAGAACCAAGAGAATAGAAGGTTAGAAACCAAAGGTCAGAAAAGGAAAAATTTTTAGGTCAGAAGGTCAGGACCCATACAACAAAAGGTAAGAACCACTGACTGTATAAGACAGGTGTGCCCAAATCCAGGCCTTGAGGGCCGGCCTCCTGCAGGTTTTCCAGAAATGTGGTCTTATCTGCTGCTGATTAGCTGGATCAGGTGTGATCAGCCAATAAGGAGCTTCAATGGCTGGTTGGGTTGGTTAAAACACATTGGACAGGGTCCCTTGAGGCCTGAATTCGGGCACTCCGTATAAGAGAACAGGACCGAGCAAGTGGGTGAGATGTTACCATAGAAACAGTTTTTCTTCCAGCTCCAACGAAATTTTTCCGTGATATGGATGCTGTGTTTCACACGTTTGAGGAGGGGTTCAGCTACTTTTACAAAGGCATTACAAGTCAGTTTATAACTTGAATAATTTGAATTTCAGAAAAACAATATTTCAAAATTGAGATTATCAAGAAGGTGTTAAAATGTATCAGACCAAGCAAAGTTATTCTGACTAATACAGAGTAACAGCTGCTTATTTCTACATAGAAGTCTATGGGATCTATGAGTCCTTGGAGCCAGCAGCTACTTCCTGGGGGTGTGGGGTGGGGGTGTGGGGTGGGGTCCACTCAGTCCAGTTGTCTATATACAGTAAATGGTCTGCAGCTGCGCTTCAGGCTGTGAGACTCCTGTGGACTACCACTGCACCAAAGCATCTCTACCGCCTTTAAGCCCGCAGAGGCACTGCTGACTCAGCAGGAAGGCTGAACTGCAGCCAACCTGACGAAACCGGGAAAAAACTTCCGCACATCTGTGCTCCCCATGAGCGCATGCGCAGCAGACTGCGTGGTAGCCAAGTTAAATGCTGCCTTCAGGCTCCTCCGGAAACCGAGAATTCCAACATTGATCCGTTTGCGCCTGAAAAATCCCGTTCTGCTTCATTTCCCAGAGACCGGTGTCACACCGACCGTCACGAGCCTTGAACCGCACTGAGAACCACGTGACAATAAATACAAAAAGAATCAAACTGCCTCCATGAAAAACCGACAAAAATGAGGTCATGAGCCGGATCAGCGCGTGGCCGAAGCGCGTGAGAGCGGCCGTTTTCCTCGAATGCCCTAAAGTAGAACGCGCACGCGTTCACCGAGCAGCTCATGAAAGACTCGTGGTGGAAAGCGTGGATCTGCGCGCGAGGCTCACCTGAAGCTGTTGCGTCACAATAAAGAAGACGATGAAACCGGTTCCGTTAAATCCGAACAGAAACTAGACCTCTGTGCTAGACCCTGACCCTCTGGTACCGCTCTGGACAGGCTGGAGCTGCATCGTCTGGACTTGGTTCTGAGGTTCCGTTCCTGGACAGTGTGGGTGTGGCTGCGGCTCTCACATATATGTATGGAATTGTCGTGGTGTCCTTCCGCCGCCACCAAAATCGCGCCAAAACTCTAGGAACCTAAAAAATGCTTGAACCTAATCAACCAACTCGCTAAATTACCCTTAATGACCTGCGTCTGAGAACACATCCACGCGGCAGTAACAGCAAGGAGGGTGATGCGGTTTTAAAACGCACTAAAACAGGGTCTAACTCGCGGAGTGATCTGCAACACAGAGAACGGCGGTGGGCAAAGCATGCGCAGCACCCACGTGGAGAAGCCGGCTTTCTGCGTGATAGTAAAGGCTGCTGCCGCGCGCGGGGGGCGGAGTCACTGAAAAGAACAGTCGTTTCGTCAATGGAAACGCTGGACTCTGGCACCACCCTCCATCCGCTTACACTTCCGGAAACCCAACAAGCCGGGTTCACACTACACGCACGCACGCACGCACACCCCGGACCCCCGACACGCACGCACACACACACGCGGCCGCGGTAACCTTGGGTTCGATCTAGTCATCTACCGACGGTAATGTTTCAGTGGGGACTGAGATGTTCGAACCCCCAACATAGACATTACATAACCGACGGAGTATTGCCGGTCCACGTGCAGCACTTCTGAGCCAATCAGAGTGCAGATTTCAGCCCAAAGTCATGAGCAGCTGCCCCATTCATTATCAGCCCTTTCACTCTGGGGAGGGGGCAAGGGCCTGATGTAGCTGCAGGCACACAGAGAGAGGCAGCTGTATAGAGAGACACGAGTATCATCCCGATTTGTGTGTAATTCTTGATTAGTAACGCATTCAATACATTTTGTGCATGAGTACAAAAATTACAAAATAATAATTGAAAAAAAAAAAAATTCACACACAACTTAAAATGACAGCAGCCTGAAACTAACTCCACGCACAAATCTTGCTGATCAACCCTCCCCGCTCTGGTCAGTCTGGTCTCTGCAGAGTTCTTGCGGCGACCGCAAACCCACAGCGTGCAGAGCGTTGATCTGCCCACCGGCCCGCTGTTCAGGAGGGTCCAGCGGCACCTGCTATCCCCGTGACTGGTGACCAGCGCTCTGGGCAGAGGCCCGTGTCTGAGGCGTGTCAGGGGGGGGTCTGCACAGAGGAAACAATCAGATCTAGAAAATATTTTTAAAGGTACAGGTGTTTTAAAAATGCTTATTCAGACTTTTTCGTATTAATTTGCCGTCACATCTGTTTAGGAAAGTGGGAAAATGTCAAGTTTCACTAGATCTTATTCACCATCTAAGTTTAAAGCGGCTGATAAGAAAACTGATGACTCCGCATTCTAGCAGCATTTAAAAGCATCACTGACGCAGGAATCTTTTCTTTCTGGGAGACTGAAAAGAGACTCACATGAGATTTGTGTGTAAATGCAGTGTTGTGTGTGCATAACGAGCGAATTGTGCGTATTTTTTAAAGATTTGTGCGTGTAGTTAATTTCAAGCTATTCTAATTTTAAGTTGTGCATGTCTAAATTGTATATATATGTTTTTTAATTTTGTAATTTTTGTACTTATGCACAACATTTATTGTATGAGTTACAAGTAAAAAATTACACACAGAAATCCAAAGTTACGGACAAATCAAGAATTACGCACAAACAAATCAGAGTGATCCTTTTTTCTCTCCATACGGCGGGGGCTTGAACCAGTAGTTTTAGAGGAACATCTCCAGCCCTGTGGGGTTTCCTCTACGAGAGTTGCTGGAGCTCAAAGCGTTTTGTTTTCCCGTCAGAGAAGTGGGAACCTTTTCCCTGTTGGAGGTGTCCCTTACGGTTCCTGGTGTCTATGGGCGGGGTTGCAGAAGGGAACGTTCTGTTATTGCAGCTCTCAGAAAGGGCATGAAGTTCATGGAAAATCAGAAAGTGCAGAGATGCGCCCTCTGCAGGCCAACTGGCAGGCTGACAGTCTGCTTCATCCCATTGACTGTAAAAACGATGGACATTTCAACCCCTCCCCTCTCCTGTTCCAAATCGGAAGTCCCAAGAAGGTCAAAATCCTATAGACTTTTATTTAGAAATAGACAGTTATTATGCAGTCATTTTATTTGTCAGAAAAATCATTCTTGCTCTGATCCATTCGTCTTAACTACATCTTGGGCGGCCGTGGTGCAGTGGAAAGGGCAGTCGGCCTGTGATCGAAAGATTTCAGGTTTGATTCCCGCCTTGCCTGCCCATGTGTCGAAAGTGTCCTTGGGCAAGACACTGAACCCCACATTGCCTCTGATAGAAGGTTGGCGCCAGTGTTCAGCAGCGGAGCCATGTGTGTAGTGAATGGGTGAGTGGGTGAGTGGGTCTGTGACTGTAAAGCGCTTTGGGCCGTCAATGAAGGTAGAAAAGCGCTATATAAGTAAACGCCATTTACCATTTCTTTCTGATCCAATTTTTTTCACAATATTTTCTCTTTATCACAAGTTATTCAAGTTCTAAACTGGCCAATGAGAAGCCTCAGTCAAAGCATGTGGCACCCGCTGGCTTTCAGTGGAAGGGGTGGGGACTTTAAACAAGCTCACTCATGATTTGTGACTGTAGTTCCCCAAAAAACGTGACTCAGAGACATCAAGATATGGATAAACATTAATGACCTCCTCATAAACCCAGAAAAACTGAGGTCATTAAACTAGGCCCAAAATACCTCAGAGTTGCCCTACCTGTTCAGATGGTCTCCCTGGATGGTGTAAATATAGTTTCCAATCCCACAGTTAGAAACCTGGGGGTTTTATTTGACCAGGATTTATCATTTAAGGCTCACATATCACAGGCTTGTAAAACTGCATTTTTCACCTATGCAATATTTCTAGGATCAGAAACATATTATCTAGAAGCGATGCTGAAAAACTCACCAACACACTTTCTACATTCAAAGTTAGACTTAAAACATTCCTCTTTGGACAGGATTATTGCCAGGCTAGATAGTAATCAGAGAATATCTAACTTACTGCTGCTCTACCTTACACACTGTAATAAAGTTTGGGGGAATACTTTCAGTTCATGTATTACATATGTTATACATATTTCTACTCAGAGCTAAACAGAGGGAAGATAGTGTGATAAACCAAACCAGTATAATCCTACAACAGGATACTAGAAGTTAGAAGCTGGGGAAAGTATGGTGCACTGGGGTTCTGTCATCTATTACTTCTCCTCTATTCTTTATCATTTATCCAGTACTATATTTTGTTTAGTTCTGTATGCCTCTGTTTAATGCAGTGTGATTCATATATTGTCCCTGTTTCCCCACTCCCCTCTGGGGGAGCAGGAGAAATTCCAGATGGATCGTCTGTGCTCCTGTATTTGGTCGAGGACCTCACGTCTGGCTCGTCTTGCACCTCCAGATGTCCCCCAGTTTCATTGGCGACGTCATTCAAATATTAGTTGTTTTTTAAATTTGTAGATGTTATTCAAACATGAAGTTGTAAAGTTAGATAATCTAATTCTTCTTTAAAAGTTCTAGCACATCACCTGTCCATCCTGGGAGACAAATCCTCCTTCATGTGGACATCCCTGAGGTTTCTTATCTTTTTCCACAAAATCAGTTATTTTTATGAGTTTTTCCTCACCGAGAAGGAGGGTCAAAGGGCAGGGATGCCAGTTTAGCTTAGCCGGTTTTGTTTAGTTTGGCAACCAGCTATGATTTTTACTTTATGACTGACTTTATGTTATTTATTCATAAATACTGGTGTGAAGCCTGTTGAGACAAATGTATGGTGATATTGGGCTACAGTGGCTGTCACAAAAACAGGCAGACAGCTGGTTTCACTTGCAGCAGACTTATTAAGCAAAGTCAGGCAGGAAGCAGCCAGGCTGCACTAAAAGTCCACAGAGCTAAGTCAGAGTCCAGGATCAGGCAGAAGGTCAGGGCAGGCGGCAAGGAGGAGTGTCAAGGAGCAGTGTCAGGTAACAGGTCAGAACAGATTAGAATGCTTGGTATGCTGGCAGAATGACAAAGGGAATACTTTGCACCAAGTGTGTGTCTGAGCAGTTGCCTAAATTTCTTGGTGGCTGATGAAATAAATGAGGACCAGGTGTGAAGATGTTTTGGGAATCCTAATGCCACAATATATTTATGCAGACCCTAAACCATAGACAAAAATATCCTCTGCACTGGATCTCCTTCAGCAGGAACCAGCTTGTCCTGCCAAGTCCGTTATGGTCAGAAACTAATGTGAAGCCAACACCAAAGACCCAAGATTCAGGAAGAATAGATCCGAACTATTGACACAGGGAGGGCTCCTGGAATACCCTGGAGCGCTAAAAACTGTTTCAACACGTGTGCGTCAAAACAGGAGCACAGCAGCCTGCACTAACACACACCAAGCCACCATAAACATCAAAAGACCAAAACTGTAATTTGGATCAGTCAGGATGTGAGCATGACATTCACCTGAAACATCGGTTCACCTTTTTCTAACACCTAACATCATCACGGTTGAAGTGACTCCCTTCAAAGATGGTAGGCTCCCTGCAGAAGTCTGCACTCTACAGAACATGTCCAGACTTTTATCACAATCAGACCCAAACTCAACATGTTTTCACTTCTGGAAGGTTTGGCTGAAAATTCAAATTTTATTCTGAGTTGTGTCTTGTTCTTGGCTATTTTGCTCAAGAAGAAGCTTTTGTTTGTCAAACACCAGTATTTTTAAGCAAAGGTTGTGACAACCCCCGAGTGGGTCTTGAGAGTTTCAAACTGCGTGATGGGCCTTTTATGTTGTTCTAAACATAAAGACACTTTCGTCAGGCCAGAAACATTCAAGCTATTAGAATCAACCATGCATCCCAGGATGTATAGAATAGAATAGAATAGAATAGAATAGAATAGAATAGAATAGAATAGAATAGAATAGTTTATTGGCCTATCAGTTTCACAGATAGAATTCATCTCAGAGCCAAAGCTGCTGACTCTTTCATACGCAGGCATGACGGGCTGCCCTCTTTCACCTTTCACTCTGTTTTCAGTTCATTTACTTCCAACTCTGCTGATTGGCTGACTGAAGGGGGAGGAGCCAACAAGGGCGCAGAATAACAGCACCATGGTGTGATCCCTGATGGTACAGCCAAAGCTCTGCAGCCAAGGAGGTCAGTGCGCAGAAATCCCACACTTGCTCTATTCCAGGCAGGAATGTGGTGACTGTCACTCCCCCTCCCCCGGCTACGTCCCATTTCTGCCTCCGACTATTGCTGAGAAATCACGCAGCCTTCAAATAGATTCTCGGTGTTCCAGATGCCATTTTTAGTCATCTGGCGTTCTGTTTGAAGCATAGCATCTTCGCTGAAGTTGTAGACATTTTTAAGTAAAGCTGCCAAAAAATGTTTCAACTCAACTTTATTTAACACAACAAACCACAACTCAACTTTATTTAACACAACAAACCAAATGAACAGTTAACACAAACTTCACTTCAAAAAGTGACTGGCTGAAATGTTCTAGTCACACTTCTGTTGGTGTTTCATTTCACAACAATCAAGGGCATCACCTGTGTGCCTCCACACAGATCCATCTGTACTAGATCATAGTGCTGTTTTCCACATATTCCACCACTCATCCATAACATGCCAAGTATACACTGTCAGCATTTTCATTACATTAGCTTTGTTTTCCTCCTGACCATGAGCTGTTCCACCGGTAACCAGACTCTTACCTGTTCCACGACAAGTTGTCCTGACCACTGCCCGTGTCAACTTCCTGTTCTGCTATCAACTTTCCGATCATCACCAGTCCCCAAATTTAAGATGCATGTCATGGATCCTCTGCTACTAAGTACCAAGGTTCTTCTTCCTGCTGTATCATATGTGGACTACAAGCCCCTCATCGAATGGAAGTCATGGAGGCTAAGAGTGGTCTTGGGGTCCTCCTCCACTGGAATTTTAGTACCCTTTCTATGCATTTTCCAATCGTCTGGGGCAATATTTTCACTGATCTGAACGCAGGAGAGAAGGGAGATACAGTACTAAAAACTTGTATTTTATCACGATTGACAACTTTGATGACATGCACACACAATCAGAGACGTGCACACACATTCAGAGACATGCACACACATTCACACATTCAGAGACATGCACACACATTCAGAGACATGCACACACATTCAGAGACATGCACACATAATCAGAGAAGTGCACACACATTCACACATTCAGAGACATGCACACACATTCAGAGACATGAACACACATTCACACATTCAGAGACATGCACACACAATCATAGACATGCACACACAATCAGAGAAGTGCACACACATTCAGAGACATGCACACACATTCAGAGACTTGAACACACATCCAGAGACATGCACCACATTCAGAGACATGCACACACAATCAAACACATGCACACACATTCACACATTCAGAGACATGAACACACATTCAGAGACATGAACACACATTCAGAGACGTGAACACACATTCAGAGACATGCACACACAATCAAACACATGCACACACATTCACACATTCAGAGACATGAACACACATTCACACATTCAGAGACATGCACACACAATCATAGACATGCACACACAATCAGAGAAGTGCACACACATTCAGACATGCACACACATTCAGAGACATGCACACACATTCAGAGACATGCACACACATTCAGAGACTTGAACACACATTCAGAGACTTGAACACACATTCACACATCCAGAGACATGCACACACATTCAGAGACATGCACACACAATCAAACACATGCACACACATTCACACATTCAGAGACATGAACACACATTCAGAGACATGAACACACATTCAGAGACGTGAACACACATTCAGAGACATGCACACACAATCAGAGACATGCACACACATTCACACATTCAGAGACATGAACACACATTCACAGACACTGCACACACATTCAGAGACATTCACACACATTCAGAGACATGCACACACATTCAGAGACGTGCACCACATTCAGAGACATGCACACACAATCAGAGACATGCACACATTCATACATTCAGAGACATGAACACAAATCAGAGACGTGCACACACATTCAGAGACATGCACACACAATCAGAGACATGCACACACATTCATACATTCAGAGACATGAACACACATTCAGAGACATGCACACACATTCAGAGACGTGCACACACATTCAGAGACATGCACACACATTCAGAGACATGCACACACTTCATACATTCAGAGACATGCACACACATTCAGACCATGCCCACACCATTCAGAGACATGCACACACATTCAGAGACATGCAACACACTTCAAACACATGCACACACATTCAGAGACATGCACAACCACATTCAAGACATCACCACCACATTCAGAGACATTCACACCATCAGACACACATGCACACACATTCACACATCACAGACATGCACACACATCAGAGACATGCACACACATCAGACACATGCACACACATCAGAGACATGCACACACATTTAGAGACATGCACACATTCAGAGACTTCACACACATTCAGAGACATTCACACACATCAAACACATGCACACACCATCACACATTCAGAGACATGAACACAAATTCAGAGACATGCACACACATTCACAGATGCATACACATGCACACACATTCAGAGACATGCACACACAATCAACCATGCACACACCAGTCACACACATTCAGAGACATGAACACACATCAGACATGCACACACATTCAGAGACATGCACACACATTCAGAGACATGCACACACATTCAGAGACATGCACACACATTCAGAGACATGCACACACATTCAGAGACATGCACACAACAATCAAAGACATGCACACACATTCACACATTCCATTCAGAGACATGCACACACATTCAGGAGACATGACACACAATCAGAGACTGCACACACATTCACACATTCAGAGACATGCACACACATTC
This sequence comes from Oryzias woworae, assembly GCA_016861445.1. Classification (NCBI taxonomy): domain Eukaryota; kingdom Metazoa; phylum Chordata; class Actinopteri; order Beloniformes; family Adrianichthyidae; genus Oryzias; species Oryzias woworae. Next base: position 2,812 of record BOLG01001628.1, on the reverse strand, counting down.
AGAGACATGCATACACATTCAGAGACATGCACACAACAATCAGAGACATGCACACACATTCAGAGACATGCACACACAATCAGAGACATGCACACACATTCAGAGACATGCACACACATTCAGAGACATGCACACACATTCAGAGACATGCACACACATTCAGAGACATGCACACACAATCAGAGACGTGCACACACATTCAGAGACATGCACACACATTCAGAGACATGCACACACATTCAAACACATGCACACACATTCACACATTCAGAGACATGCACACACATTCAGAGACATGCACACACATTCAGAGACATGCACACACATTCAGAGACATGCACACACATTCAGAGACATGCACACACATTCAGAGACATGCACACACATTCACACATTCAGAGACATGCACACACATTCAGAGACATGCACACACATTCACACATTCAGAGACATGTACACACATTCAGACATGCACACACATTCAGAGACATGCACACACATTCAGACATGCACACACATTCAGAACATGCACACACATTCAGAGACATCACACACATTCAGAGACATGCACACACATTCAGAGACATGCACACACATTCAGAGACATGCACACACAATCAGAGACATGCACACACATTCAGAGACATGCACACATAATCAGAGAAGTGCACACACATTCAGAGACATGCACACACATTCAGAGACATGCACACACATTCACACATTCAGAGACATGAACACACATTCAGAGACATGCACACACATTCAGACATGCACACACATTCAGAGACATGCACACACATTCAGACATGCACACACATTCAGAGACATGCACACACATTCAGAGACATGCACACACATTCAGAGACATGCACACACATTCAGAGACATGCACACACATTCAGAGACATGCACACACAATCAGAGACATGCACACACAATCAGAGACGTGCACACACATTCAGAGACATGCACACACATTCAGAGACATGCACACACATTCACACATTCAGAGACATGAACACACATTCAGAGACATGCACACACATTCAGACATGCACACACATTCAGAGACATGCACACACATTCAGACATGCACACACATTCAGAGACATGCACACACATTCAGAGACATGCACACACATTCAGAGACATGCACACACAATCAAACACATGCACACACATTCAGAGACATGCACACACATTCAGAGACATGCACACACATTCAGAGACATGCACACACAATCAAACACATGCACACACATTCACACATTCAGAGACATGAACACACATTCAGAGACATGCACACACATTCAGAGACATGCACACACAATCAGAGACATGCACACACATTCAGAGACATGCACACACATTCAGAGACATGCACACACATTCAGACATGCACACACATTCAAACACATGCACACACATTCAAACACATGCACACACATTCAGACATGCACACACATTCAAACATTCAGAGACATGCACACACATCAGAGACATGAACACAATTCAGAGACATGCACACACATTCACAACATTCAGAGACATGTACACACATCAGAGACATGCACACACAATCAGAGACGTGCACACACATTCAGAGACATGCACACACATTCACACATTCAGAGACATGCACACACATTCACACATTCAGAGACATGAACACACATTCAGAGACATGCACACCACATTCAGAGACAAGACACACATTCAGAGACATGCACACACATTCACACATTCAGAGACATGTACACACATTCAGAGACATGAACACACATTCAGAGACATGCACACACATTCAGAGACATGCACACACATTCACACATTCAGAGACATGAACACACATTCAGAGACATGCACACACAATCAGAGACGTGCACACACATTCAGAGACATGCACACACATTCAGGGACATGTACACACATTCAGACATGCACACACATTCAAACACATGCACACACATTCAAACACATGCACACACATTCAGACATGCACACACATTCAAACACATGTACACACATTCAGAGACATGCACACACATTCAGAGACATGCACACACATTCACACATTCAGAGACATGCACACACATTCAGAGACATGCACACACAATCAGAGACGTGCACACACATTCAGAGACATGCACACACATTCAGGGACATGTACACACATTCAGACATGCACACACATTCAAACACATGCACACACATTCAAGACATGCACACACATTCAAACATATGCACACACATTCAAACACATGCACACACATTCAGACATGCACACACATTCAAACACATGCACACACATTCAAACACATGCACACACATTCAAACACATGCACACACATTCAAACACATGCACACACATTCAAACACATGCACACACATTCAGACATGCACACACATTCAGAGACATGCACACACATTCAGCGAAATGCACACACTCTGTTTATGCAGTTCTTTAAAATTATTTAGCTTTTAGACAATCAAGTTTAGTTTTATGTAAATTTAAGATCAGCCATGGATTTACAATGGAAGTGGTTTTGAACCTCACTTTTCAAGGTAAATTTAAGGTAATACTTAAGCTTTTTAAGGACCAACATATCCAAAGGAGCTGAACCAGACTGTTGCTCAAGTCCAATTTTCTTTTGCTTTTTTCTAGTACCATCACAGTCCCAAACACCTGTGAAAACACCTGGGAGTGAACTTTACCTGAAAGACAAATGAGTTTGATTGAAATCCAGCTTCTGTTGGCGAAGTCAACAAAGCTTCATGGGACCTGAACCAGAGTGGATCACATGATCCC
>BOLG01001627.1:0-31010 GCA_016861445.1 Oryzias woworae | reverse complement strand
GTGAATCTGCTGATGCGTGTGCGTGAATCTGCTGCTGGGCTGTGCGCGAATCTGCTGCTGCGTGTGGTGTGAATCTGCTGATGCGTGTGTGTGAATCTGCCTGATGCGTGTGTGTGAATCTGCTGCTGCCGTGTGTTGTGAAATCTGCTGTGCGTGTGTGTGAATCTGCTGCTGCGTGTGTGTGTGCTGTTGAATCTGTTGCTGCGTGTGCGTGAATCTGCTGCGTGTGCGTTTTGCTGTGAATTTTTGCTGCTGCTGTGTGTGTGTGAATCTGCTGCTGCGTGTGTGTGAATCTGCTGCTGCGTGTGTGTGAAATCTGCTTTGCTGTGCTGTGTGTGTGAATCTGCTGCTGCTTGTGTGTGAATCTGCTTCTGCGTGTGTGAATCTGCTGCTGCGTGTGTGTGAATCTGCTGCTGCTGTGTGTGTGTGAATCTGCTGAGGCGTGTTGGTGAATCTGCTGCTGCGTGTGCGTGAATCTGCTGCTGTGCGTGTGCATGAATCTGCTGCTATCTGTTGTGGTGTGAATCTGCTGATGCGTGTGTGTGAATCTGCTGCTGAATGCTTGCGTGTGTGAATCTGCTGCTGTGTGTGTGTGAATCTGCTGATGCGTGTGTGTGAATCTGCTGCTGTGTGTGATGCGTGTGAATCTGCTGCTGTGTGTGTGTGAATCTGCCGTGATGCTGTGTGTGTTGAATCTGCTGCTGTGTGTGTGTGCGTGAATCTGCCTGCTGCTGTGTATGTGAATCTGCTGCTGCTGGAAGCGAATCTGCTGCTGTGTGCGTGAATCTGCTGCTGCGTGTGTGTGAATCTGCTGCTGCGTGTAAGCGAATCTGCTGCTGCCGGTGTGTGTGAAATCTGCTGCTGCGGTGTGTGTGGAATCTGCTGCTGCGTGTGTGTGAATCTGCTGCTGCGTGTGTGTGAATCTGCTGCTGCGTGTGTGTGAATCTGCTCCTGCGAATCTGCTGCTGCGTGTAAGCGAATCTGCTGCCCGCGAATCACAGCGGCTACAACAGCGCTCTGCCTTTTGAAACATTCCTTGCTAAATGTTTGCTTCAAAAGTAACCTGTGTCCAAAAGTGGAAGTGGGGCGAGGCCTCGGAAGGGCTGGCGAGTCATGGTAGAGGTCAACCAATCAGAGTGCAGGACTCAATGCTCCAGTGTTGTTGGACCCGCCCACAGTCATGGCTCACCCGTCTGGGGTAAGTTGCCTTAGCAAACATTGTTTTTGCTACTTCGTTGTGTTTTTAGAGTCTTTAGAGTTTATAAAGTCACGCCGACCAAATGTCATAAAATATTACACTGGTCTTCCGTAGTTTGTGTGAAAGTCGGCGGCTAGCCAGGCTGAAGTCAGCGGCTAGCCGGGCTGAAGTCGGCAGCATTGATACTGAATCGAGAGCTCCTGAAGACACTTTATTAATTGCTGTTGAGTTTAAACTCGATTAAATAGCCAACGTTGAACACCATTAATGTTATAATTTTATTATTTTTATTTTCATCTAATTATAACGATCATACATTAAATGGTAACGTTTGATATGTTGCTACGTCCATCCATCCATAAGCTGACTTTTGCAGGACTTTTAAGATAAATCCAACAGTTTTAGAAATCATGACATAAACAAAACTACAACTTGCTGTGATTACCATTCTCTGAGGACGTCATTTCCGTGTGAGCGTAACCAGTGTTTGGTCTTAGTTGTGTAACCCTCTCCTCGCAAGGTTATCCACTGCGATGAGAGAGTATCTTCAGTCCAGGTTCGGTGGAAGGCTTGGGTCAAATTTTACCTATCAGGCTTACACTTTCCACCCCCAAAATTACACACATAACACGTTTAGACAGTGATAACAACTGTATTACATAATATCAAATTATAAACAATTGGAAAAAAAAATACAGACATAAAGATCTTTTTTTCACTTCAGTAATTGGAAAACAAAAAAATAACAAAACCAAAAAACCCACTGAGATCTCCGGGAGAATCCTAAATTGGAGCTCCAATAAAAAACACAAAAAAACTTCAAATAAGTCCGCTAACAGTCCTACCCGCCCTCTAATGTCCAGGAATGCAGCTCACAAAGTGGATTGGGGGGTAAGGGAATGATGGGATGGGACGATCCGTCTTCACTTCGAGGAGGGAAAACCAAGATGGAGGCGCAGATGGACCGGGACAGAGGATGGCAGAAACTCCTCAGGACAATCATGCAAAAAAACCAGCCTGCACAACATGCAGATATAACAATTTAAACTCAACACAAGTTAAATAAACAATTCAAAGTATTTTTTCCTTACACAACAATGTACAATGTGACTGAAGTTAAAAAAACAGATTAATTCTTATTAAAATAATGAAAATTATCCCAACTGTTTTTTTTCGTTACCAACGTGCACGCTGCAACGTGGTTTCAGTATGCTAACGCAGCAATTTGAAAGGCTGCAACGAATCACCGGGATATTCGTTACATCAAGTGCAGGTTCAAACAGCTCCAACATCAATATAAGGTTCTCTATGGTTTCTTGCAACCAACTCCGATCTTGGTACATTTTTTTCTGCTCCCGGCGCTCCGTCTCCCTCTCTGCAACTCTGCACATGTATCGTGGGAAAAAACACAACCACACGAAGATCGCAGCAGGGTGAGATGATCACTCCAAGACAAAATCCATGTGCGGGGAAAAGAAAAAAACGTCCAACAAAGATAGACGAAACCAAGATGACCACTCTTCAACAACACTAGTCAACTCCAATACAAGAATCTCATGGTGGGGTCACACTACCTGGGTTACAGTTGCTCCTGTCATTGAGAGTCCGTTTTGTTAATATCTAACTTAGCGTTATCTTGTTTTGGTGGTCAAACATAAGTATCTTCTTTAGCATTGTAGTGAGTAACTACTGTGTTAACCACTGCTGTTTAAGCAGTTTGCGACATAGTTTCTTCCCCTTATCCAAACACCGCAAGCCTTTGCTAAATGCTAGCATGGCCTCCACCTCGTCTGCTTTCACTCCTCTGTCCTGCTCCATGTGCCAAATGTTCAGTGAAGATCCTGCCTCCTTTAGTGAAGATAGTGGTTTAAAAAAAAAAAAGAGAGGGATTTTTTTATGAATTTTTCCTCACCGCGAAGGAGGGTGTAAGGACAGAGATGTTTGTTCAGCTTAGTCTGTTTAACAACCAGCTGTTGTTTACTTTTACATGTTTGATTTTTTGCTTCTTGCAATATACTGATGTCAGTCCAATGAGGCGGCTATGACTGTGATATTGGGCTATAGAAATAAAATTGACTTGAATTACCCTACATTGGGGTTAAATAATTTATAATAACTCCCAAACAGGTGCAAGCAGCAATATTCAAATGGGCATCTACATGATATCCATTGAGAACATTCATGTACTGCAGCAAAACAAAATCAACATGATGTAGTTATTACATGTGATAACTAATCCAGCCACTTTGGTGTCCCTTTGCCAGTACAAAAAAATAAGGAAAATTGTATTTAAAAACCGCAACTGTTCAGACCTACTATTAAAAGTAATTACTTGTGATCACACTAAAAGTTTTTTTAGCTCCACATTACATATCATCAATGCATATTTCCTGTATTAAACAATGTGTTTTAGGACAAATTACTGTAGTGCTTTTGATGTACTACAAGGCGACAAATGCACTCTGTTTCAATATTTGTGGGTGTTGGCTACCTGTTAATAAGATCAACATCAGCTTAACTTTTTGTCAGTAGGAATCACTATCTATTCTTACATATATAAGAAAATAACTTAATTCTTCTTCTTTTTTCCCCAGGAATCTCTGCTCAACCATCTACTTCACAGACTGGAGACCTGACCGTCAAGCTGGCTTAGTCGTGTTCCATTAGATTTTGATTTTCTGGAATTTATATGTTCTCAGAAGTTTGTAATCCTCAGGACTATTTCAAGCCAAATAGAGATTCCTCAGGACACATTTTAAGCCCTTGCTCACGTACACCATTTGGTCTGCAGTCAAAACAGCAATGATAGACAAATTGTTGTTGCACAGACACGTGGAAATCTTGGTCGACCTAGGATATTGATTTCTGAAGAGTACACCTCCCACCTTCTTGGTTTAGGGCTACCATTGCCATGTATTGCCCAACTTCTGGGGGTGTCCAGAAGCACATTACATCGGAACATGACAGAATGGGGATTAACAGTCCGAGAAAGGTACAGTAACATAACTGATTAGGAAATGGACCACATTGTGTCAGAGATCCACCAGAGCAACTCCAACGCAGGGATGATGATGGGTTTCTGAGAGCTCGGGGCCATACGGTGCAGTGGGAAAGAGTTTGGACCTCCACGCACCGAGTAGACACCACAAGCATAATTTCCAGCTTCGTTGTGTGGTCAGAAGAACATCTTCTGTCCCGAGCCCCAGATTGTTGATGCATATTGACACAAATCACAATTAATCCAGTGAGTAAAGTTCAAATTGATTGATTGTGTCCGTATTTTTTGTATATTTGTGTTTTCTGATGCATGCTTTATTTTTGTTTTTATCAACAAAGGTACAACATTGTCATTTTGGAGGCATAGATGGCTTTTCCAGAAAAGTAATGAAAATGTGTTTTTCATTAACATCTGACCTGTAACACATATTGACTGTCTGCAAAGCGTGTGGAATGTATAAGTGGTCTGTCATGGAATCACACTTATCAATCCTGACATTTATTCTTTACACTTTAGTCTATATAATTTGCCATATTTGTTGGGATTTAAAATCATTTTTTCATTAGTCATTGCATCTGAAGATGTAGTTGGAAATGAATATGAATTACCATTAATAAGAAATTTCTATTTAAACAAATGCTATAGGGCACAATACATGCATTTGGTGATCATTTTGTCGTTTTTTTTTACCTTAATGTAACCATTTTGAAATATTCATTGGAGAACTTATGCCTTGTATTTTAGTACACATAGATCATGTATCTGCGGGTCTCCAATAATAACCTGGCATCAACAACCCTGGCTTTCTTCCGTGAAGCTGTTGAGACTTTCAGCTTGCCACAGAGGTAACATCTGGCTTTGCCCATGTTGCTTTGGGTTGTACACAAACTGTTTTAATATACAACCTTTATCTGTGAAGATGAGACATAATGTTGATTGCCGATAGTAGAGTATCTACAGTCACTACCATGGACTATGCTTTTTCTCAGCTGTGTTTCATCAGGGTTCGGGGTGATCATGGTGTGGAGAATGTCGATTGTGGCTCGTTTCATGTTTTCTGTTCAAGGAACAGGAAGGAGCAGCTTCATTGCAGGCAAAAGTGTTCACAATCAAAGGCAAGTTTCTTTTTTTTTTTTTTGCCAATACCCCGTCTCCAGCAAAGTTCATTATCTGAAAATTACTATAAAAGTAACCCCATCTGCTAAGTTTATCATCAAAGTGGAGTGTTACGAGGCAGAAAAGACTGAGAGGTATCTTGATACTCATACTTGAAACATATTTTTTGTGACGAGCTATCAGGAAAAATATACCAACACACTATATTTTTTAAAACAGAAATTGAACGATTGTGGCAAGATGTCTTCACTGCTGTGACTGGTCCCTTCTTTCACATTCTACATCAGCTGGAAGAGGAGGACCATCCTGATCTGTCCAGTAACCTTCACTCTTTTGCTGCCATTATGTCTTCATTCCTCTCATTCAACAGCACCTCAATATATTCAGAGGTGGCTGGGATGAGCATCCTCTTTCAACGGAGGGGAACTTTTCTCCCAATCAGCTGTGCATTTGGGCAGCGGCATCATTTACAGGAGTGCAAAGTGGTTGGCTTCTTCTACTGTTTAGATATTTAAACTGGTAGATTTTCATATTTATAAGTCAAAATTGACATTTCTACAAAAATTGCATATTAATTCTCTTACAGGACCTGCATATTCCACAAATAGACTGGGAAAGCAGTGGCTTTGTGTGCTGTGACCCCAAGCCTGGCGTCTCTGTACCCGAGATTGAATGCCTACTGAGCCAGCAGGAACTGGCTGGCTTGACCGCCAATAACTTAAAAGAGGAGGTGGCTTCCAAGCAGGCACTGAGATTAAATAGTCATCTTGAGTTTAAAATGCAGTAATCTGCCTAGGAGAAATGTTAATGGAATTATTAGATCAAATTGAGTCATTGCAAACAGAAATTACTTTCCGTACAGAAGATCAGGTCTTAAATAAGAGTTCGAAACAACAGGTTCAGACATTTACTGAAACATTGCAACGACAATATCTGAGCAGGTCTTGAGGCAAAAATCTTAAAGCAGATCTTAAAAGCAGTAAAACAGAATGCTTGTAGATGAAATGAAAAAAATCTACTCCGAGATTTAGCAGAATCTGATCGCTTTGAGAAAATTACAGAAAACTTAAGAACTGGTATAAACACCCTCCATATTATCAAAACACCAGAGAGGAAGTTGAGGGCTTGAATGCAAAACTTTCTGTGCTATGCTTTCCTCTCAAAGATTAATAAATGATCTTGCTCAAAAGAGCAGTATAGGAAAATCTTAAGAATCACAAATTATGCGGTAGATGAACAGGCTTCTCAAAAAACAGACAAAAAAAAATTCCTGCGCAGGACTTGGCATTAGACAAATTAGGACGACCATTTTATTGGACTTAGGTTTCAGTCAAAATATATTTAAAGATACAAAATTCTAAAGGTTCTGAGTTGGTGATCCATACCATGGAAACAACCAGATGTTTTGGGTTTATTACAGTCACCACCCAAAGTCTTACAAGCCAATAACCATAAAACAAAAAAAGGTATTTTTCAAAACAAATTTAACATCAGTGCTTTAGAAAATGTGTGTAATGTAGCTTCATAACAGAATGTAGCCAAACTCTTGTTTTCAGATTTGATATTAGTCCAAAACCATAGTTATACTTGCAATGCAGCATTCCAAACTGTCTTGGAATTGAGCATGACTTGTGTAATGACTCGGCAAACGTAAGATGTGGAAACAGGTGGACGATGTTGGATGGTCTGCTGGCTTTCACCTCCACTTGCATGTCCTGCATGAATTTCTCCCAGTCAACCCAAAACTTCACCAGTTGCTTGCATTTGTGTTCTGTGACTAAATGGCAACAAATGACACAGAGAATATATAAAACATAAAAAGAATGTTGACTTAAAAAGTTTTAAATAAGTACATTAGTACAAAAAAGTTTTCTGAAACAAATGTAATTCCTGCTAAGTACTAAGGTCTATTGAAACACTTTTTAGGTAGCTATTAAAGTCATTCATTGATTCTTACCATTACTTACAAAAGTAATGTTATGACAACTTAATTTTTAAAAAATAAACCTGTGCATTTTCAAGGCCTATATAAAAAAAACAAACACAATATACCTGTCTCCACAAACTTGCGTAGATACCCAGCAACTACAGACTTGACACCAACGGAGCATCCATCTTCATTCTGCTCCTCATCTTACGGCCAAATTATGTTTTGCAGGACCATCTTTATAAGATAAAATGCCTACTGTGTAAAGTTTTTTTTTTAAACTCATATGGTTTAATCAGAATGCAGAACAACATACCTGAGCACTGCATTCAGCCATTTTCTGAAACGGAAAACCAGAGCAAGAACATCTGGCCTTGCCTCCATCAGTGGCCACAACATTGACTCCTGCAGGCCCTCTATTAGCTGATGTACTTGCTGTGAGGTTCGCAAAAGCACCTGCAGAAAGATTGGACTTGTTGTTTAACTACATTAAGGAGTAATGACGGGGCGATGATGAACAGACTAAATATAAAATAAAAAAGAAGAAATTCCTAAAGAAAAAAAAACAGATTTATTTGGCTACATTCCAGTAGTAGCTTTAATTTAGAATGTGCATCATTCACATTAACTTAGTAAGATTGTTATTTACATGATCATTTGACCTCACCGCATATTGAAGCAGACTTTGTAAAAGCAATGCCTGGTTTGTTGTCGTCACCACAGGAAGATCCCAAGATAGAGCTAGATGATCAACAGCTTCTCTTTGATCTTCTGTGAGAGTGCGGACATCGGTCTTATCAGCTGTTTTGAGCTTAATGGAGAAAATTAAAATAGCATACTTGACTTCAGGAATATTACATCTTTCTTTATGAAGTAGACATTGTGTTAGAGTTTAAACCTAGTGAGGCTGTTACATGACGTACATCTGAGACTTACCAAAATCCAGTTTGCAGCTTTTGCATCACTAGGCTAAAGAAATGCCGTTTTACAACCTCTCCCGTCGCTATGTCACCTGACGGACAAAAATAGAATAGATCAAGTAGCACTTGATTAGGGCAGCTATTGCAGAGTTTTTTAATTACAAATTGGCATTTTAAACAGATAAATTAAAATTTGGGAAAATGTGTATTACCTTCCAATCTACAATGGAGGGGTCTGGCCCAATCAACTTTATGGCCCTTGTAAAAAATGATTAGTCTTTCCTCCTGTTCCTCAACACTCACTCTCAAATCCAGTTTTACTTTGAGGGTTGGCTCATCTTCTTTCTGCTCCAGTATATACCTCCTGTATAGCACTGAGGCTCTCTCTGGATCTTCAGCTCTTTTCCAGGCTGGAAAAGGGTTCATTTAAAATTACGTTTACCCAAGGCATTTTAATTCTAAGGAAACAACACAAAGTTGTATGTTGAGAGCTGAAATAAGAACAAATATCCAACCAATGAAACACACCAACATTTACGGCAGCTGATGGCTCTGATGATCAGCTTTTTTGTTCATCAAATGCCACGACGCTTAAGTTTGAAGAGCTATTGCTGCTTTCAGAAATACTGCTGCTCATGGGAAACATGGACTTGGCTCCACTGGAATTGGTGTCATGTAATCCATCTGAGGAAAGCTAGAAGACAAGATATGCATTGTTATAGTTTTAAGTTCTTTGAATACAACAACATCATTATTAAAAATAGTGTGTCTAACTGAAATTACCATAAACTTCTTAAAAGACATAGCTCACCCCAAATGTGTGTTTGGTGTACTTGTTTGACTATGTTAAATCAAAAATGGATTACACCAGTGTACTCACAAATTAAGAACACTGACCGTTACAGACAAAAACCAACCTTTCCCTACAAGAACTTGCATGGAGGGGCATCACGTCGGTGGAGAACATCTCTCCGCATATGGGGCAGGAATTCAGTAACAGTCAAATTCACATCATAAACCCCATCGAATGACTATTTTTACAAGCTTTAATAATTAAATAGAAGATCCTCATTGTTTTAAGTCCACTTTCTTACTACATCTGTGGCAAATTTGATAAACCTTATAGATTTAACCCCATTATATTTTGTAACTGCAAATTGTAACTGCCTCCCCATCATTTCTTTTTCCCGCTCCAGGTTCCAAATTCTAAAAAAGTAAAGGGCAAGTGTGGGGAAATATGTATTTGCCATGAATATCAAACTTAAAAACAATATTTAAAATACAACAAAAGAGATCTGAAGTTACATTCAAGACAAATGTAAAGACAATAAATGTAAAAGGTTATATGTAATGTAGTCATAAGAATTATGAAATGAATCACAACACATTGACAGGACTCGATGTGAAAAGGAAGCGGTTGCAGCGGTACAGATGTACCGCAGGTGATGCAGTCATTTTCCGGCATTTTCTCAAATTCTGGTGCATTATAGGGTAGCGGGGCTGTATCAATAGCGTCTTGTAATGGAACAATGTATATTGTATTTTTTCCATTATTGGAGGAAGACTTCAGTATTTTGGAACTGTACCCATTGGAAGCTTGGGGCAGTTGAGTCATCTTCCTTTGGCCACTCCCACCTTGAAAAGGACAGAACATTGATGCAAAAATGTCATTACTGTTGTGCATGACAAGTATTCTTTCAAAAGAATTCTGCCTTGAATTAGAATGGGTGGAGAACTGTTTTGTACAACCATAATATCAGTCTTACCAGTGGCTTTTTGAAGAAGCCAACCACCACGCAAATTCTGTAGTTTGGAATATTCATCAAGTAGAACCTTACTCATCTGAATATAAATAAATACGGTTTAATATTAATGCCACAGTCCATGAACAAATCACTGACAGTGACATGCCAAATACATTTTCTGGATTTCTGATGTTCACTGAGCAAAGATAATTAGTGTAAACATTTTAAGTAGCTGGTATCATAAAGATTATCATGTAACATTCTATAAAGTCGTGTCTCTACGCAAATTTAGTGGAGATGTGAAAATAAAACACAAAACATAAAACATAAAACTGAAAAACACAAAGGACTATCAACCGTGGGGTTATGGACCCAGGACATTGGTTGTTGTTGTGTTTGATGTCACTTCCTGTTTTATTTTGTTATTGGTTGTGCTTCCTGTGTTTCACTTCTGCTCTTTCAGGTCACTTGACACTTCCCTCCTAGTGTGTGTTCCCTCCCTCCTTACTTGGCACACCTGTTTGCACTTACCTCATCCTCTCCTCCTGGTTATAAGTCCTCGTCTCCCTTGCACTGGTTGTCGGGAGGTTTTTGTTCCTTCAAGGAATTGTCTACTGGTTTCCAGAGTACTTATTTTGAATAAATGAAAGACTTTTTTATTTATATTTGCCGTCTGCATTTGTGTCCAAGCCAACCCTGACATCAACTCAATGGCAATTGGATTTTAACACTTTCCAAAAATTCTATGTAAGGTTATAAAAGTTGCTTCACCTCTGCATGATCAGCATCATCTGCAAGAGTGATAGTTCTCCTTCTTAATCCCGTTGCAAGAGCACAGTTTCATCCTTTGGAGTTCTGGACGAATTGTCGGGTAAGAGGCAGAACTGGAGTTCTAATAAACGTGCACATGTTGGTCTTGGTGTATCAGGTGCCTTTCTTTTAAAGTGTGCACTTTTTTTTCCAGTAAATATTGCTGGAAAAGACCTTAAAATAGAAATACCACAGGTAATTAAATGTGCCAATTTTCCTATTTTTAAACCCATTTAAGTACATTGTTCTTCACCTTTGCATCTCCTGTTGGACTGTGTTTGGTCGGGACACGCTGGGTAATACCAGAGGTTGCAGAGGTACCAGCCTGTGAATTAGCAGGCCCGCTTACGCCTGCTGAACTGCTTTGTTGTTCGACATTACCAGTAGACTGATGCACTGGACGGTGGTCAGATGCAGCTTAGATTTCTCACTGCATTTTCTTTTGCTGCATCCTGTTGATCCTAAAAAGACAGGAATATAGTAACTGGACGTTCTGGTGTTACTTTGTAGTTAATCATAAATACCTTAATTCTTTATTGATTATATTCAAGCAAGCACGTTTTATCTTAGGTAACGACATGGTTTAATAACTACATCATGTTGGTTTTGTTTTGCTGCAATACATGTATGTTCACAATGGATATCATGTTAGATGCCCATTTGAATATTGCTGCTTGCAACTGTTAGGGAGTTGTTATTTATTTTACCCAATGTAGGGTAATCACAGCAAGTTGTAGTTTTATTGTTTATGTCATGATTTCTAAAACTGTTGGATTTATCTTAAAAGTCCTGCAAAAGTCAGCTTATGGATGGATGGACGTACAACATATCAAACATTACCATTTATTGTATAATCGTTATAATTAGATGAAAATAAAAATAATAAAAGTATAACATTAATGGTGTTCAACGTTGGGTATTTAATCGAGTTTAAACTCAACAGCAATTAATAAAGTGTCTTGAGGAGCTCTCGATTCAGTACCAACACCACTGACTTCATGACCGAGGCTGACCGCTGACGAACTCGGCCGGCTTCAGCCTGGCTAGCCGCCGCCGTAGGACATAAAGTCCCTTAAGGCGTGTGTAGTGTGTGAGGGAAGGGTGGAAAATAAGAGGAAATCTTGAGGTGGAGTGAGAAGGAAGGGTTAGGGTAGGGGAGAGAGGGGGCGGAAGAAGGAGCGAAGAGTGAGCAGGAGCGAGCAGAGCCAGCACGGCAAACCCCATCACAGCAGGTGAGGCAGAGGAGCAGTAAGTTAAATATTCTGTGATTACTAGCTAGCCTGGCAATAAGCCTGTCCAAAGAGGAATGTTTTAAGTCTAACTTTGAATGTAGAATCTGTGTCAGCCTCTCTCACATGAGCTGGGAGTTTATTCCATAAAACAGGAGCTTGGTGGCTAAAGGCTCTACCTCCATCTGTGCTTTTAGAGATTCTAGGAACCACAAACAGTCCTGCATTTTGTGAGCGAGGTGTTCTGTTTGGTTGGTAAGGCTCTATGAGATCTTTAATATAGAATGGGGCCATCCCATTCAAGACCTGGGTTTACTCTGAGCTAACATTTTAAGGTTTCCTTCTATGTCACCAACTCTGGCTCCAGGATAACACCTGACTATAGCTGTCGGGAGCTTCACGTGTCTAAATTCAGAGGAACAGATAGATGGAGTTGACGGTTCATCTGGTGTGTTGCCGAGGGGAGAAAACTTATTATGTAGCGGGAGCTTTGGTAGCTCTGAGTGTTTACGTTTAGCGCTATGCTTCTTTCCCACCAGTACAAACCCATCCTGAGTTTTCCTCAGCTGCTGCCCGGGAAGGGCTTGAGTGCTTGGCAGTTTCGTTCCGGTATTGCGAGCTGCACTGCGGGTAATAATCTGGCTAACAGGCTTAGCATCTGATGTACGTAGCCGCGCTTATAACTGCTCTAACCTGACCTCCAAGTCTAAAATAAGGCTACACCTAACACATCTACCACTATCATCACTAAAGGAGGCAGGATCTTCACTGAACATTTGGCACATGGAGCAGGACAGAGGAGTGAAAGCAGACGAGGTGGAGGCCATGCTAGCATTTAGCAAAGGCTAGCGGTGTTTGGCTAAGGGGAAGAAACTATGTCGCAAATTGCTTAGACAGCAGTGGTTAACACAGTAGTGACTCACTACAATGCTAAAGAAGACACTTATAATGTTTGAATACCAAAACAAAATAACGCTAGGTTAGATATTAACAAAACTGACTCTCAATGACAGGAGCAACAAAGACCAAATACTCGTTACGCTCACCCGGAAATGACGTCCTCAGAGAATGGTAATCACAGCAAGTTGTAGTTTTGTTTATGTCATGATTTCTAAAACTGTTGGATTTATTTTAAAAGTCCTGCAAAAGTCAGCTTATGGATGGATGGACGTACAACATATCAAACGTTACCATTTAATGTATAATCGTTATAATTAGATGAAAATAAAAATAATAAAATTATAACATTAATGGTGTACAACGTTGGCTATTTAATCGAGTTTAAACTCAACAGCAATTAATAAAGTGTCTTGAGGAGCTCTCGATTCAGTACCAATGCCGCCGACTTCAGCCCGGCTAGCCGGCAACTTTCACACAAACTACGGAAGACCAGTGTAATATTTTATGACATTTGGTCGGCGTGACTTTATAAACTCTAAAGACACAACGAAGTAGCAAAAACAATGTTTCCTAAGGCAACTTACCCCAGACGGGTGAGCCATGACTGTGGGCGGGTCCAACAACACTGGAGCATTGAGTCCTGCACTCTGATTGGTTGATCTACCATGACTCGCCAGCCCTTCTGAGGCCCCGCCCCACTTCCATTATCGGACACAGGTTACTTTTGAAGCAAACATTTAGCAAGGAATGTTTCAAAAGTCAGAGCGCTGTTGTAGCCGCTGTGATTCGCGGCAGCAGATTCGCTTACACGCAGCAGCAGATTCGCTTACACGCAGCAGCAGATTCACGCACACGCAGCAGCAGATTCACGCACACGCAGCAGCAGATTCACACACACAGCAGCAGCAGATTCGCTTACACGCAGCAGCAGATTCGCTTACACGCAGCAGCAGATTCGCTTACACGCAGCAGCAGATTCACGCACACGCAGCAGCAGATTCACACACACGCAGCAGCAGATTCGCTTACACGCCAGCAGCAGATTCGCTTACACGCAGCAGCAGATTCACGCACACGCAGCAGCAGATTCGCACACACGCAGCAGCAGATTCGCCACACCACGCAGCAGCAGATTCACGCAGCAGCAGATTCACGCACACGCAGCAGCAGATTCACGCAGCAGCAGATTCGCACACACGCAGAAGCAGATTCGCTCACACGCAGCAGCAGATTAACGCAGTTGTAATCCCCGATTTGAAGTTGTAACTCAAAATTAACACATGCAAATAGTAATTTGTCAGTTGTGATTTTATTTGTGGAAACACAATTCTACACATTTGTAGAAATTGTTTTGAGTCTACATTTAAATCTAATTTGTGTGAAACTCTATACTCTTCTTTGATTTGACATTTATTTTACGTGTATGCATTTCTTCTTTACAGCAAAAGATTTCTAGACACAGATGCAGATTTTTAGTGCACAAGTTCTCACATCAAAACTACAAGCTCGTGCATTTTGACATATTTTTACCTTCATACCCCTACCTTACTATGATAATTTAATGTTAGTGCGGCCCGCCAGTTTTGTATGAATGGTACTTTTCCAGTGATGTGTGCAGAGCAGACCAACCAGTGGTGGGATATATGGCTGTTTGAGGGCATGGCATTGACCGAGCTTGAAACAGGGAAACATTTAGGGCAGGAAACACTACACTCCCCTCCCCAAACCACACTAATGAGTTCCTTACTTTTCTTTTTAGAAAGTGTCTATTCACACATAATTTTCTCAATACATGCAGCCAGTGCTGAACTTTTTTTTCTTGGCCGCACAGGCCGGGAGGACAGCTAATGGTAGTGTAATGGAAAGGTAATGGGACAGTTAATACAGCAAATGCTTCAGAGCACGTCTGTGTCTACAATCCACCACTCTCCTGCTGGGGATGGGTCAACTGCAGAGAATAAATGCCGGTTTAAGCCCTGTTTATACTTCAAAGCATCTGTCATATCCACAATGGCGCGGTCTAGTTTATACTAATGTTGGCTAGTTTTGATTAGTCCGCCATAACTGCCATGCACTAATGAGTGGTGTTTACACTTTTCAAGTGATGTGATCAACTCAGGACATCTTCATGAACCAATCGCTCTGTGAATGCACAGGTGAAAGTCAGAGGAGGAAGTGGTGTGCTACTCCACTAAACAGAGGCAGGCAATACAAAGTTTTCATCATTTTCAGTGTTGAAAAGTCATTGTTCTGGACAGAGTTCCTCCGAAGTCATGTACTTTAATAGCTGAAATAAATTCAAATTAAATGCACTCTGTTAAATTCCAGTGGTGGGTGACGTCACCAGTAGGTGTCAGATTCTGCAGTGACTGGGGCAATTCTACTCCGATGGCCGTGTAACCATTGCGACGAGAGTCACTTGGAAGTATAAAGCAGCCCTTAAAATACATGCCGGCAGTGCAGCAATCTGCATCTTGATAAAGATGAATTTCCATCAGTTTCTGAGCTGGTCCCGTGTAAATACGTGAATGACATCAGCATTTCTTTGGGCTCAGGTATGTTTGACACTTGTTCTGACCTCCAATGACCAGCGCCATTCTTTCACTGACCACTGTTTGAATTGTACTATAAAAATATAGGAGCCAGTGACTGGCTGCTCTAAATAACTTGTGACTAGAGTTAAAATGTTTGAAACGTAATAAGAAAAACTAAATTAAAAAAGGTTAATGATTTTTGTTTCTTCCTCAATGATTTGTCCATTTAAAGAAAAAACTTAAAAACCAAACAAAGATTCTGCTCAGATTCAAAATTGGAGCACAGACTTGTGCAAAAAGCTCTTCTCCACATTGAACTCCAATAAGTCCAAGTGCAGGTTCAGACTTACTAACAATCATCTTGAGCCAAACTGAAGGTCTCTGCTGCTTCCTCCATCAAACCAAATCAGGCTCAGCTGTGAAGACGAAGCTCTGCCAAGTGTCCAGTAGTAAGGAGCAAGAGAAGCCATATTCAGAACCTTTTGGTTGAGGTTAAAGAATTGTTAAATAGATGTCTTATTTTGTGTTTAACAGTTAAAATGTTAAACTGTGTTAATAAGGACATTTAAATCTGAAAACAGCAGATATAAAAGACTGAATAAACACTGACATTTATTGCTGAATTATTCACTTACTAATTTTTAATTTATGAATTTGTTGAATGAGAGTTGTATTTGTTGTTTTGCACAGAAAAAAGTTAAAAATACAGTACAGTTAATAGTACAGTTCAGGCTCCATACAAATGCACAATCAAAGAAGGGATTTAACTGAAGTACTTAATTGAAGAAGTCCTTCTTCATCTTATTGTGTAATAAAATAAAATAAAAAACAGAAGATTAGAATTGAAGTTCTAAACCAAATTAGCTTTGGCTCCCAGACAGTCACGAGCTGTGCACGTGCATGTGACCCAGCCTCAGCCAGAGTCAGTGGCTCCAAGGTAAATTGAGTTTGAGACCCCTGGTCTACAACATTCATACTTACATAATCATAGGTAATGCTATATATGTAGTATTTATCTTTGTTCTTTTTAATTTTTTGTTGAAATTCCTCATCACTTCCTCACATCTCAGAAAACCTAATCAAATACAATTTAATGTGAATCTAATGTATTAATGTTTGATATTTTAGTGTTAAAAACTAATTTAAATTTACATTTTTAGATAAAAAAAATTCTTAAACTTGTCATTTTCACAGAAATAAAAATGTGTATGTAGACGAGTGCTTTCAACCGATTAAGAAGAATAATTAGATTAATTACACATTTGGATTGTGATTAATCACAATGTTTTACTAGGTACATTTTATGTGACAATATGTGAGTGGCTTTTGAAACAAAAAAAGCCAGAGAGAACCTTTTTTCTGAATTGTATTGTTTGAAATGTTTTAATTTGTAAAGTGTCAACTTTACATCCTGCTGCACCCTTTTTCCAGTCCGTCACTCTGCTCATCTGGCAGGTGGGCCAATTGTCTTGATTAGCACCTGTCTGGTATTTAAGAAAGGGAGGCCACACCACAGGAGGGCAGACAGCAGAGCAGGAGGCTGCGGAGCAGGCAGCTCCCGGCCTCAACATGGTTGGGTCCCTGACTTATTTTGTGTTTGGCCAAAGTTCCAATTCCCTTTGTTTTGTTTGTTTGTTTGTTTGTTTTAAACCAGCACACTAATAATGTCACCTTTGTTTTAATAAACACAGTTTCTTCATGTTATATTTAACCAAAACTGTAAAGACTTTAATGTCTGCAGTATTACTCCAAGAAAACACAGATGCTGATCCATCCACCTTCTTCCGCTTATCCAGGACCGGGTCGCGGGGGCAGGAGTCTAAGTAAAGATGCCCAGACTTCCCGCTCCCGCTCAAATCTGATTGGCTACTGGGTGTTGACACTAAAAAAAGAAGTTCTGGTCACAGAGCCCAAATGTTTATCATGCAGGTTTCTTTAAAACTAACCTTTTGTTTCATTTTCTGGACAAAAACAAGTGGTAAGAGGTGAACTGTCTGTCTTGACTGATACTTTATTGAATCAATTGTCACGTTCAGCACATATATCGCTCTCCTTTGCCGCTGCAGCAACGCTTTGTTGTGCTACTGTGACAACGGGCCACATCGCCAATCAAATAGTCTGCTTTTTGTGAAAAGCGATCTAAGCTAAAAAAATATAAGAATAAAGTACGAAAAATCGAATGAATATTTATTATTATTATATACATTATTTCTTCTCTAAGTGACCATGGTGTAAGTGGCATTGAGCTCGACAAAGTGTGTATTTTCAGTAATTAAGGCAGACAGTGGAAGCCACTGTGACATGGTGACACTGTTCAAGTCCCCCAGTAGGGGACTTGAAACCGGGGGCCTCTTGCTGTGAGACAAGAGAACTAAACACTGCGCCACGGTGCAGCCCTGACATTCCTCGAACAGCAATTTAAAAAATAAAATAAATTGTGTGGGTTGACACATCAACGTTGACAGCGCTAACATAAACATACTGAACTTTAACTTTGATTTTATGCTTTGGTGTGATTTGAGGTGCAATGTGTTAATGTTTGTTACAATAAAAATACCTTTTTGAAGGTTAAGATCTCCAAACTTACCTCTTTTCTTTGGAGTCAACTTATTTCTTCCACCAGAGCTTGAGCACTACCTGTCTCCATCTGAGAGGAATGTCATTAATTCAGGTCCTTAACTCCAGTGAACTACTTATGTTTTTGTTGTCATTGCCATCATCCTGTTTTGGTGCATTCCTCTTCTTTTTTCCACCAGAGTTTGTACTGTCTGTCGCCATCAGAGAGAGAGGTAATTAATAGAAGTACTAAGCTACAACCAACAACAGAGGTTTTAATGTCCAAATTAAGTAGTGTGTCATATACTCAGCAGCTGCATTATTACATATACTAGTTTAAAGTTTCTGTGACATATCTAATCAGCCAATATGAAATTAACAGATCAAATATTGATTAATTGAATTGATTGATTGAAATGGTTTATTTCAAGCAGACAAGATCTATAAGACATGTATAACACAATCAACAACAACAAAGATTTGCAACAGTAGTCATGTCAAACATAGGATAACTAGACATCAGAAAATTGACTGCTTGAAAGGGAGCGGGAGGAAGCGAACTTATATAATCCCACCCCGAGTAGACCACACCATTTACTTTACATTAGATATCAACTGGTTCCTAACTAATAATCAGGTTCTTATACTATACTGACAGTAATACAGGTCATTAAACATCCTTGAGTAACAATAAGTCATAATGCTTTGCATGTAAGTACAACACTATGTTAGACTTGATTGGAGCATATGCAAAATTAATAATAGAGAATAATGATTAAAACAAAAAAATGTTTTCTTCTTTTGCAGAATAGTTTCGTCAAAAGAATCAGTGATGTCAAAAAATCAATAATAATGACAATAATAATGATAATAATAAATAAATAATTATTATTCTTTTTTTAAATGACTAAAAATAAAATAAATGCTGATAATTTTCATCAGAAAAGTCGTTTCTTCAGATCAAGTAAAACAGGAGGCAACAATAAATCATTTATGTCTGAAAGATCATTTACCTTAATAAGATATAGAAAATCAATAAGTGCTGGTTGTTTTATTAGAAGATCATTTGTCATTAATCACACTTAAGGGAACCATGTCAAGTGATTTGATTAAAGTCTTTGGCAAAGACGGTATTCCTGCGTTCTGCTGCCTGATTAAAAGCCGTCCTTCAGGTTTGAACAGAGTTTATAAAGTTCTCCTCGTTGTGACTGCAGACTTTGTTTATCAGATCCATTGTCCTTCAGCTGGTATCACAGCAAGTAAGTTGAGCTGGAGTTGTCTGCAGGGCAGAAATCACTGCTGAAAATCAGGTCAAAGTTGATCTAAGACTCAGTGGTAATCCCGGGCGCCATATTTTCTTGAAATCATATTTGATTCTTATTTAATCACTTAAAGGCTCAGATGTCCGTGACCACACACTTCTTAAAGTCTTTCATGTTGGTGATGACCATTGGCTTGGTCAAGTCCAGAGGACATATAGATCCTGGAATTCAGCATCCATGTGCTCTGGATCTGCTTTATCCGTTTTAGGAGTCTGGCATGTTTAGCCAAAAATGCGTTAAATTTGGATAAGTGATCATTAAAGTAAACAGCCAAACCTTTTAGCAGTCTTCTTGCTTCATCAGAGCGATTGTGTGCTTTTGATTCACAAACCTGATGAGGATCGCTGGTTTATCTGACTCCTTTATCCTGGGAAGCGGATGGCAGATCTTGATATTATTCAAATCCAAGGAAATCCCTTTGGAAGTGAGAAATGATCCGACTTGAGCCTCCACGGTGTCAGCTGTTGCCATAGCAGCCCCGCTAGCCTCCATGGTGACGTTAACTGTGCCAGGCTTAGCTCTTGGTTTGAGTTGAAATCCCGTGAGAATGATATTATTCATTCTTAGTTGTTGATACACGTCGTTCTGTCTTCTGTCCATGAGGTCAAGCCGATTATCCTGTTGTTCATTTCACTTTTTCTTGTCGGAATTTTTCCACAGCATTCAGCAGGGGTGTTAGCTTAGCCTCCAAAGCAAGCAATGGAGTTAGCTTAGTCTCCAATGCCAACAATTGAGTTAGCTTAGCCTCCAGTGCCAGAAATGGAGTTAGCTTGGCTTGGATGTCAGCTTGTTTGGCTTGGATGTCAGCTAATGCTGCTTTAAGTTTCTGCCAGTTCAGCCGTTTGGTGCCATGTTATGCCTCTCTCTGTATTGCAGAATTCTCTGCTGTTAACATAAAAAACGTTCCAAAAAAAGGTCAGGAATCGAGAGCTGAAAAAAGACACGTCTACAAGACACCTCTATACAAAACTCTATACAATCTCTATGAAATAAAAAAGTTTAAAAGGTAATACAGTAACTGTTACACATCTTCAGATATAAAAAACTGCATAATGGCCGGTCTCTAACAGACACTGGTCACCAATAAACACCGGGTCCAACAGGTGTTTTAGACGCCAGTCTCTAATAGTGGCCTTAAGACCCCCCCCCCCCCCCCCCCCCCCCCCCCCCCCCCCCCCACCCCCCCCCCCCCCCGACCCCGACCCCATTGCACTCATGCCGTTTATTCAGTCAGGCAGAGGGTAAGGGTTTTGGGTGTTGGTGGCTTTCATGTTGTGAGCCTGTGCATCATGGCTCATTGCATGGTGGATCAATCCCTGGATTATCCTGAACTTCATTTACTTTCTTACCCCACTGGATCCCTTTCAGGGCAGCAAGATTTTCGGAACCGCCAAGTCTGCTGCTGTTGGACTATGGCGGGTACTCTCTAGACCAGGGTCCCCAAACTTTTTCTGGTGAGGGCCACATAACTGTTTCCTTCACTGATTGGGTCAGTTTGTCGGCTAACAGAAACAGTGTAATAGTCAGAAGGTGTATTTAAACGTAAACATTGATGTTTTTCCAGAAAGACACTGATACGTTCTGCTTGTTATAATTTTGGTTTTGTTTTCACTGCCTGTTCTGTGCAGGTCTGTGTTCCTTTTCTCCTCCCTCTCACCTGTGTCTCCTGCTGGAGGTGTTCACAGCTGCATCCTGTTTAGTTGATTGTGTGTTTGTCTATTTAAGCCAGTTCCCTATATTGGAGCAATTTGTGTGATCTTGTGTTACTGTAGTTAAAACATTTATTTTATTGGATTTACTTATCCAATAAGCTGAATTTGTTTTATTTATCTGACCTGATAGAGAAATTTGACAACCAGTAGGAATTTTGGTTAAAAGGGGTATAATTAATTAATTAAATTGGTTGAGTAAGTGATTGATAAATTGAAGAACACATCTGAATAAAACTGCTTTCGATACTGTAAGGACGAGACTGATGCGTGTGGATGCATAAGCAAACATTTTATTTTACAAGGGCAAGACATGGCGAGATCATAATCCAGGCAAGGGTCAACACACAGAGCAAGGCGGGAGGCGACAAGACAGGCAAAGATCAAAAACCAGGCAAACAGGAACATGGAAGGCTTAGAATGAACAGTCACTAGGAGGTTCAAGACTGTGCATGGAACAGAGAGGTGAGCTGGCATATATGCAGCAGTGGTGATGAGCTGATGAGAAGCAACTGGTGCAGACAAGATGGCAGAAGTCCAATGCATGCTGGGAGTTGGAGTGTTCAGAGGAACAGAGGCTGTTTAATATTCCTCCCTCTGGTGGTCGGAGAGGGAGCCTGACAACCAGATACTGACAGCCAAGTTTTCACAAGTCATAATCTTAATATTTTGTATTGTTTCTGAATTTTACAGAAGTGAAAAAAATGGACTTGAAATGTATTTTTTACTTAAATTTATGACTGACAAACATGCCTTGTTTAAAATGATGAAGTAGTCCAAGACTGAAAACAAAAATACACAATGATAAAAACATATGCTTTGAAAATTGGGATAATTGTTGAATAATCATAACATTGCACCATGAAACATTCATGCATCTTAGAGAAATATTGATAGTTACAACAAAAGTAGAACAGCAGCACTTGCAAAGTGGATGTACAGAAAGAAACAGAAGGCTAGAGAAAGGCTAGTAATAAAAATAAACAGAAAAATTAGAAAAAAATCATAAAGATTGTTTATATACGTTGAGTTCCTTCTGAGACTTCCCTTTAAGAACTTTTTTATCCTGACTCCATTGCAAATAAAAGTTTTCCAATCTTGGCAACTTGAAAGGCTTTGTCCGTCTGTCGATAATAATCGAAAGTGAACCTGGATATCATGTCCCATGAAACGAGCTACTTGCTCTAGTTCTTGGTTATCAAGTTTAAGAAGCTGGTATAAGGTGGCAACATGCTTTCGTGGTTTTGTTGACCGGAGTAGTTCAGGATTGCTTGTTTTGCACTCCACAGCATATTTTTGGAGGCAGTCACAGCCACGAATGCTGGTTGTTGTTCCAATCCTGGCAAACAAATACGGATTGTCATCTTGTATGCCTTTTTTGGATCAGGAAATCAAGTGAGGCATTTGTACGCTTCAAAAGTAAAATTTTCTGCCCCTCTGTTTTTCCATTGGTGACAGAGGTTTATATATGTCCTTATTTATGGAGCCTGTGTCTGCTTTTAGATATGTCTCTAATGTTAAACGTGATGCCTCCCCTTCACGCTTTTTGTTAAACACAATCATTTGTGCAAGAAGACTCTCACAAAGTTTTATATGCTTTGGCACTAACATGCTTTTTCAGTTCTCTCTTGGCCGCATCCTCAATCTTTTGTAAGTAATTTTGCAGGGTAACCACATCCTCTGTCAAAGGTATGCAGTCCTGTTTGTTCCAAAATGCTATGAGCACTAGTGGACACATAGTTGGACTAAGAACAATCCAACAACTCTTTAAACTTCTTTGCTTTCTTTTCAGATTTCTCATCTGACATCATCAAACAGCATCCAATTCATGCTTCTGTTGTGCCTTTGAGTGACTTCTGCAGATGGTTTCCCATATTCAGTCTGGGTTTTGTTGTCGTTTCCGACTTTTCTTGCTGCATTGATGACCAGCTGAACTTTTGTTGGGTCACACACGTCTTTAGGTCCTTTGACAGTCTTGTCAAGTTCTATTGCAGTAAGCCTAAACCTGGATGGTTTATGTTCTCTCATCTCTTGTGCAATGTACCTGTGCTGAGACTGTTCCCGACCCTTTTTTGAAAATGACAAATTCCCGAAAGCAATTATCAGATATGTGTGGTTACTTTATCTTGAAATATATTGTGAATGATCGTTTGCATCCCATCTGATGATTCAATCATGGGATTAAGTTGAGATGAGGCTTTTTGCACTCTGCTTCTTTTTCCCCTTCTTTGTCAGTTGTTCTTTGTTTACATGAATGTTCATGTCTCCAGAGTTCTGTTCTCTTGAACATTCCAAAACAATGTTGGCATGTTAAATAGTCCTTTGCCGATTGTAAGATAAGCTTAAGTCTTGAGGTATATTAATCAAGAATTGCTGCGTGTGTGTGTGTTTTAAAAACAGAAGACTCTTTGTGCTCACTGTGTCTTCCCAGCACCTAGAGGAGGGTTACTCCTCAAAATTCTGTATGCCGAGGTTTACTCCTAAAATTCCTCTTTTAGCTCTTCATGCCAACAGACAGTTGTGAAGTGTGTGAACCACCTTGACCTTGTTTTGAATAAAAGCAGCAAGGCAGGAGAAGAGCGAGAGAGACCGTTGGGAGCTTCTGCGCGTGCGGAGCTCTGTTGTGCGCTCTCTCCTGCTGCAGCTGGAAAAAAGAAACTTACTCTCTTACTGTTACTTACTGTTTTTAATGAAACTACCTCATTTTCATGTGATGATAGTGACGACGATGGCTGGTATTTTGGATCAGATTCCCCACTGGACTCCAACTCTTGTAAAACCTCATCATGATCTGATAAGATAATAATCCTGTTTTTATTTCATGTCTTTGAAAATTAAAACTGCCATCTCATTTCATGATGACCAGTGGTTATCTGCATCAAGTCCACAGAAGGAAGTGAATGTAAAAAACAGTCTTACCTGATGAGATGCAACCTTCGGGTGCTGTGGTTTTTAATTCAACCCAGATTTGCTGTTCTGGCCTCCAACTTAAAGACAGAAAAAAGACTAAATAAAATGTTTATTGGCACCCTAAATTAATATAGGCTGCAAATAAAAAACTGCCATTTAACCATGAACTGCATTAAGTGATTAACTACTTTCAGTTCACCACTCTGCTCTCATCCTGAGGTAAGATTTTATATTTGGTACACTTAACACCTTTTTTGCACATAAAAGGTAGACACACGACCCATGTGAATTCAAAGGATCTCAAAGCTTATTTAGGTTGACAACTACACAAATTAACTTAATAATAAAACTATTTATACACATTATTAGACAACATACTTTCCTTGTGCTGAAAAACCACTGCACAGCCAATAAACTAATATAAAATAAAGTGACAACTGTAACGAGGAGGGTGGAAATGTTTGGATCTATGTTGCAACAGGAATTTAATGATGACTAATACAGACAAGGCGTAAGCAAAAACCAGGCAAGGGTCAAAAACATGGAGCCAGGCAGGGAAACAGAGAACAGGCAAAGGTCAGGCATGGAGTGGCAAAACAGAATAATAACGCTCAGAAAAACAAGGCAAAACAAGACTTCACATGGAGCAGAGGTCCATGGCAGAACATATACAGAGAGGTGATTACGGATGATGGGACGAAGCTGGTGAGAAAGTGAGTCACAGAGCAAGGCCTGATGGGAGTTGGAGTGAGGAAGCAGAAGCATTACTACTTTTTCGAGTGCTCCCTCTGGTGGTTGGAGATGGAGCTGGACGGTTGAACCCTGACAACATAAGGTAAAATGAAAGCTCTCTCCAGTAAAACCAGTATAGCTGGATCTTGATTGTATATTGTAAAATTCTTTTTGAAATAAAATACTGACTGTGATTTATGATTCTAAATCTAAGCATAAATAGTCAAAATCGACTTGATAAAATTGACACGTAGGATCATAGAAGGAAAAATCTTATCATGTTAAAACCTCATAAAAACATGTGACTGGCACTTTTTTAAAATTCTTACCTACAACATTAAAATGTAAATATACATCCACTACAGTAGGTGGCATTTCAAAGAGCAGTTCAAATAACTGGTTCTTATGGCTCTTTTTTTTAACATTTGTTCTCTTTTAAGAACCCAGCCAGAAGTTTATTCATTTCAGTCTGGAAATAATCCCTGGGAGGATTGATGGGCTGAGATCTGGATCAGAATAATTCAAATTCAAATAACTGAGTTTGAATTATTATTTTTTTAAAATATCAGTGAACCCCTCCGTGAACCGCCACCTTAATGTGGTGGAGGGGTTTGAGTGCTCGAGGGATCCCAGGAGCTATGCTGTCTGGGGCTTCGGCTCCTGGTAGGGTCTCCCATAGCAGACAGGTCTTGGGTGACGAGCCAGACAAAGAGTGGTTCACAAACTCCTTCATGAGAAGACACATCACCGATCCAGTTACGTCGCCCGGATGGGTGTTACCGGGGCCTCACCCTGGAGCCAGGCCTGGGGTTGGGGCTCACAGGCGAGCGCCTGGTGGCCGGGGCTCCTCCCACGGACCCCGGTTGGGTAAAACCCCGAACGATCGACGTGGGATCACTCCCCAGTGGGCCCATAAACTGCAGGAGAACTCAGAAGGGGCCGGTGCAATGTGGTTTGGGTGGCAGTCGAGGGCGAGTGCCTCGGCGGCCTAAACCCCAGTCATGGAACTTGGCTTTTGGGACATGGAACGTCACGAGAGGTTGAGCGGTACCGGCTAGATATAGTGGGGCTCACCTCTACGCACAGTCTGGGCTCTGAAACTCAGTCTCTCGAGAGGGTTGGACTCTACCATTCTGGAGTTGCACATGGTGAGAGGCGGCGGGCTGGGGTAGGCTACTCGTGAGCCCCCAGCTTAGGGGATGAACGCCAAGTGTTGGAGTTCACCCCGGTGGACGAGAGAGTTGCGTCCCTCTCCACCTTAGGGTGGGGGACAGGTCTCTGACTGTGGTTTCAGCCTACGGGCCGAACAGCAGTTCGGAGTACCCAGCTTTCTTGGTGTCTCTCGGAGGGGTACTGGAAAGCGCCCCAACGGGGGGACTCCATTGTCCTCCTGGGCGACTTCAATGCCCACGTGGCAATGACAGTAGCACCTGGAGGGTTGTGATAGAGACGTGGAAGACCCTGTGATATGTAATCATTTTATTTGTGAAATTAGGTATTTTATTTTTGAAAAGTTTTTTTATTATGATGGCTGACATTTATTTTAGAAAGTATTGATGAATGCTGGAAAATCTCATGTTATTTATTTGTTTGGGTTTTTGAATTTTCATATTAATTTTAAATATGAAAGTAAGTATTTTTGTTTTAAAACAAGTGTCTGTAAATCTTTTTGTAAAGAAAATGATTTAAAACACTTGTGTTGAAGGTTGATATGGTTTGACTGTGAAGACCAAAAACACTACACTTTTTTCTGAACTCACAAGAGTGTTATAGGTAATTAGAATATATAATAATCAGAATGAAATCACATTTCAATGTTGGAAAAACAGTTGAATTATTGCCAACAAAAACATTGGAAAGAATAATATTGGAAGGTATTTTCAGTAAAGTACAAGAAAGTAGTACAGAAAAAGTGCTGGCTCGCATGAGCGTGTAAGCGGTGCGAAAATAAAAATAAACATTGCAATAGACTAGTTATTTATCAGTTAATTTCTGAGAAAAAATGTTTGCACTTTTACTTTTTATAAAACAGCCATGTTGTTTTTATCATCAGATCAACACAGTACATTAATTCATTTCAAAAAAAGAATGAGAACACAGCACATTTATGAATTGTCTTCGTAATATGTTTACATTTATTGGGTTTTTTACTTCGGCAAACCGGTGACATAATTGGCGAATGAAAGTAGTTTGCCTCCAGACCAGGTGGTGGTGGTAATGCAACAATTCTATTGTTTGTCAACCGCCGTATAAAACAAACACCATGTAAACAACGCCCGATGAAGAACGGCGACGAAAAAGTAGTGAGCATGGTGTCCGAATTGCTTTTAAAATCCAGGGGCACTATATTGTGCTACACAGTTTTTTAGTAGGTTAGGGGTCAGGGCATTAATTTGGACACAGCCCTGCCCTGTGCCTTCTCTAACAGTTGTGATTAGGCCACCACGCTGTCGCCTCTTTTCAGACGGCGCCTTTTCTGTCTCTTCCTCTTCCTCCTCTTCTCTGTCTGCTCCAGATCTAGTAGCACTGAGGCAGGGGATGGCGCAGTGAATGTAGAAGGGCTCTCCACAGTGGATGAGGCAATGAGGTGTGGAGGCCTCACTGATGCCCTGCTGCCAATGGCCTCATTCATAAGGGAGAACTACTTTCACAAAGCTGCAGATGGTTCCCCTGCTTCTGTGCCACTGCCGATGGGAGGCCTTATAAGTTCCTTCAAATATCAAACAGAGACTAGTGAACAAAGAACTGATTAAAAATACAAGGAACGGTCTAGGCCTTCATTTTACAAAACTTCTATGTTTTCTTTACGTTTTCCCACTTCTTGGCTGCTCTGGCTGGACTAATGAGGTGGGTCAGCCCCATTTCCTGTATCACTGCTCTAAATAGAAAGTAAAAACAAAATCCTTTACCACAATGACAATAACACTTTAATGATAAATATATTAACATTTTGTCTGTGAACGTACTCCATCCGGCGGCTTAGGTGAACCCTTTGCCTGAGAATAGGCTCTCTTTTTCCATCTGCAGGCGGATTAAATTGTGGACGTCCTCGTCTGTCCCTACATGTGTAAACACATTCAAAAAATGTCTAATAAACATATGACTACGTAGAAATCACACCTTTTTTATGTACTACTGGCATGGAATATTCCACCATCGATGGAAAACAAAAGTGTTAGCAAAACGATAGAGTTAGCAAAATGATAGCGTTAGCAAAACTGTAGCGTTAGTGAAAATAATAAGCTGCAGGAGAATATACATCGTCGGTAAAATAATTACCTAATATGACGCATACCATATAACAGATATAACAATGTTATATTCTACTACAAATACTTAAATACTAACATTTATATATCATCTCCCTTGAGCGACTTGCTTCTGCCATCTTGAAAGGCATTCAAATGCAATGCATTGTGGTCTATCTTTTCCAATGTAGTGACCATCGATGCACACTTGTTTTTCGCAGAGGATTCTGGACATTTCTTGTGCACTCGATTTGTTATTCTGGATTCGGACATCCCTAGAAAATGGCGAACGCACTATATAGTGCACTATATAGTGAGTAGTAAATGAATTCGGACATAGCCCTGGTGTATCATTCTATGCTCCTTGTATCCCAAGATGCATTGCGGCAGACCCGGGGAATTTCTGATAGCAATGCTGGACTTTGAAGAGGGACCTGGAGATAATTTCACTTTTAAATGTATGTTTAACTTTTTTAAACTGATGAGTTTATGGTTTTGATCATTAATATAAAGCATTTTAACATTATATAATCCAAAATTGTAGAATAAATGTCATTATATCGAAGTCTTGGCTCGTATGCTAGATCCTGGAGTCGTA
This sequence comes from Oryzias woworae, assembly GCA_016861445.1. Taxonomy (NCBI): domain Eukaryota; kingdom Metazoa; phylum Chordata; class Actinopteri; order Beloniformes; family Adrianichthyidae; genus Oryzias; species Oryzias woworae. The sequence continues at coordinate 2,558 of BOLG01001627.1, read as the reverse complement.
TCTTCTTTTTTCATTTTTTTTTCTTGGTAATTAAAAACGTAATAAAAAATAAATAAATAACCGTAATTTCATATCTTTATAGGTACCAAAGTCCAGACTACAGAATTATAAACTCAGGGGGGAGAACGACCATCTTTTTACTGGAGCCAAATTTTCGACTGCTGTGGCATGGAGGTAAAAACGTACATTTTTGCACGTCTTCGTCTCATTAGATTTTAGCACCTTTTGTGTTTGGATGTAAAACATATTTTTGAGAGGAATCAACCCTGTTATCTCTCCCTCTTGTGTTTTCCAGAACAATCCTGGAGAAAATGGGACTCAGGACAAGGTTCCCCCATTCAGGTAAAAAAGCCCACTGAAGCTACTTGGCCCTGGTTTGACCTCATGGATGAGGTATTGGACAGAGACCTTCCACTTGTCCTCCTTCCTAATTTCCTCTATCCATGAGGAAACTCCAGGACAAGTACAGCAGTGAGTGAAAGAGAGGAGACTGAAGAAAGTGAGGAAGTAAGGAGGGAGCCACCTGCTGAAAGGAAAAAGAAGAGGAACAGCCTGAGTTTCTAGATCTAATCAGGGAGGACATGAGGCTGCAGGGAAAGGCAGAAGAACAGAGAGCACAAGAGAGGAGAGAGACTTTTGACAGACTTTTCAGTCTTTTGGGAAAAAAAAAAGGCTAACAAATGATAACAACCTAAAAATAAATAAAGTTCCTATTTGTTTTGGTTGAAAATGTTTGAGGTGGTGTTGTTAATATGAGTAAAGGTATAAATCCAAAACAATTATGCCATGAATTCATTGAAACACTTTTATTTTATAACTATTTGCAAATAAGGTCGACATGGACAGGTGCTTCAACTAAAACCCAGGGCTGGAACTTTCTGGGTGTGGACTGGAACACATATCTTCACTCTAAACTGTATCGTCCATCTGCAGGGTTTGCTGGGCTGGCTGTCGGTGGATGCTGCAGGAACAAAAATCATCCATAAATACATAAACATGGGATAAAACACGCACAATCTTAATGCTTTTGTAAAAAGTAATGTTCAACAAAAATAACTTGATTATTTAGTTACCTGTTGCCAGTAGTTGTGGTCTGGTAGTACTTTCTCCAGGGCAGAAACCTGGCAGATTGGCAGTTGGTCCCGCCAGAGAGCACCGCTGAAGCCCTCAAAACCAACGAATTCTCTGGGCCACCACGTCTCCAGCACAGAGGCAGATGTTGTGGAGGATGGTGTGAAAACCTGCCAATATATAATTTATTAGAAATAGATTTGAAGACAATCGAAAAGCCACCATGAGTCACTACATGATGTACGAAAGTGTGATGCACCTCCAGCTGAAGAAAGATGGCTTTGAATTTTGTTTTTATCATTCCAAAAGCACCCTGTATAATTGAACATGCTTTTGGAATGATGCTGTTGAAGCGCTGGGCTGCAACACCTCATTAACCCATCTGTAGGAATTGATGTGGGCGTTGGAGGCACAAGTATCACCATCTGGAAGGATAAAATGCCCTGAAGGAGGGTTAGACCGACTGCCTGAACAGTGGACTGTGACAGAGCACCCTGGAGTTGTGCACCGATCCAGGCCAGCCCACATAGGTGTCAATGAAGCAGCCCGATGGTCACAAACAGCCAGCAAGTTTAAGGAAGGGAACAGTTTTCTGTTTTTGTAGCAGTGACCATCAGGGCCACTAGGAGGCTTGATCCTGATGTGGCATCCAGCAATGGCACCTGCAGCTTTGAGGAACGCTCTGTAAGTCCTGCAAAAACCAACGGGACACCACCCTCCAGGTCTCCAGGGGTTTTTGGAAGGTGAATGACCTTGTGAAAATGACCATTACCTCCTCAGTGACTCTGTGGACAATGCAGTGGATAGTGGAACGAGGCTCCCAAACACCCTTGAGCCCACCCTAAAAGATGCTCCGCTCACCAACCAGAAAGAAACACCAGGGTCTCAATTATGGCACCCCACCTATGTCGCTGCTCCTGGTCAAGGAGGTTGAGGAGGAGACTTTCTGTTCACCTTAGAAGTTTGGTTTTGGATCTTCCCTATTAAAAAATCCATCCAGGATTGGGAGACTCAGGTGACCTTTCAGAACAGATGTCTAGTCGGTTAAAAAGAAATATATTTTAGTGTAAATGTGTGTTTTAGTATTTCGCTTTTTATGAGACTTACAAACCTTATCATACTTAGGAGAATACGAGAAAGACCAAATATTTTTAATACTAATTCACTGATTTCAAATAAGAGTAGTGTAAACATTGTTTAAAATGAATTTCTGCAGTAAAAGAAGTAGAAGATGAAATAAACATGTTACACTATGATGTAAAATATACACGAGTTTGTAGTTGTTATGTACAGATTTTTTTATGCTCAAAAGAAGGTAGGTACTTATACTCATTACATTAACTGTAATAACTGAGAAATAAGCAAACAAAAAAAAAGAGTATTTAAAAGAAATACTAATACTATTTGTGTACGGTTAATACTAAACATTTGCTCTACAAAGCCAAACATTTGCTGCAGTAATTTTCATATTTCACAAAATGAAGTTG
>BOLG01001626.1:0-62824 GCA_016861445.1 Oryzias woworae | reverse complement strand
TGAAGAACAAACTAAACTTCTGAAGAACAACGAACAACTAAATGGTCTGCATACACATTTAGAAAAAATTAACATCTGCAGAACAACAGATCAAGCTAAATGTCTGCATAACAACAGAACAAAATAAACATCTGCAGAACAACAGAACAAAATAAACGTCTGCAGAACAACAGAAAAAACTAAATGTCTGCAGAACAACAGAACAAACGAAACGTTTGCAGAACAACAGAACAACTAAATGTCTGCAGAACAACAGAAAAAACTAAATGTCTGCATAACAACAGAACAAAATAAACGTCTGCAGAACAACAGAACAAACTAAACGTCTGCAGAACAAACTAAATGTCTGCAGAACAACAGAACAAACTAAACATCACCAGAACACCAGAACAAACTAAACATCAGCACAACATTAGAACAAACTTAACGTCTGCAGAACAACAGAACAAACCAAACGTCTGCAGAATATCAGAACAAACTAAATGTCTGCAGAACAGCAGAAAAAAATTAAACATCTGCAGAACAAACTAAACATCTGCAGAAAAAACTAACGTCTGCAGAACAACAGAACAAACTTGTCTCCAGAACAAACTAAACGTCTGCAGAACAATTTAAAATTCTCCAGAACAAACTAAACGTCTGCAGAACAACAAAACAACATAAATGTCTGCAGAACATCAGAACAAACTAAACGTCTGCAGAACAACAGAACAAATTAAACATCTGCAGAACAAACTAAATTTCTACAGAACAGAACAAACATCTGCAGAACAACAGAACAAACTAATCGTCTTCAGAACAAACTAAACTTCTGCAGAACAACACAAAAAACTAAATGTCTGCAGGACATCAGAACAAACTAAACTTCTGCAAAACAGAACAAACTTAACGTCTGCAGAACAACAGAACAAACTAAAGGTTTGCAGAACAACAGAACAAACTAAATGTTTGCAGAACAACAGAACAGATTAAACGTCTGCAGAACAAACTAAATGTCTGCAGAACAACAGAACAAACTAAATGTCTGCAGAACAACAAAACAAACTAAACGTCTGCAGAACAACAGAACAAAATTAACGTCTGCAGAACAACAGAACAAACTAAATGTCTGCAGAACAACAGAAAAAACTAAATGTCTGCAGAACAACAGAACAAAATAAACGTTTGCAGAACTACAGAACAAAATAACCGTCTGCAGAACAACAGAACAAAATAAACGTTTGCAGAACTACAGAAAATATTAAACGTCTGTGGAACAACTAAATGTCTGCAGAACAAAAGAACAAACTAAACATCAGCAGAACACCAGAACAAACTAAACATCAGCACAACATTAGAACAAACTTAACGTCTGCAGAACAACAGAACAAACCAAACGTCTGCAGAATATCAGAACAAACTAAACGTCTGCAGAACAGCAGAAAAAATTAAACATCTGCAGAACAAACTAAACATCTGCAGAAAAAATTTACGTCTGCAGAACAACAGAACAAACTTGTCTGCAGAAACAAACTAAACGTCTGCAGAACAATTTAAAATTTTCCAGAACAAACTAAACGTCTGCAGAACAACAAAACAACATAAATGTCTGCAGAACATCAGAACAAAACTAAACGTCTGCAGAACAACAGAACAAACTAAACATCTGCAGAACAAACTAAATGTCTACAGAACAGAACAAACATCTGCAGAACAACAGAACAAACTAATCGTCTTCAGAACAAACTAAACGTCTGCAGAACAACACAAAAAACTAAATGTCTGCAGGACATCAGAACAAACTAAACTTCTGCAAAACAGAACAAACTTAACGTCTGCAGAACAACAGAACAAACTAAAGGTTTGCAGAACAACAGAACAAACTAAATGTCTGCAGAACAACAGAACAGATTAAACGTCTGCAGAACAAACTAAATGTCTGCAGAACAACAGAACAAACTAAATGTCTGCAGAACAACAGAACAAAATAACCGTCTGCAGAACAACAGAACAAACTAAATGTCTGCAGAACAACAGAAAAAACTAAATGTCTGCAGAACAACAGAACAAAATAAATGTCTGCAGAACAACAGAACAAAATAAAACGTCTGCAGAACAACAGAACAAACTAAATGTCTGCAGAACAACACAACAAACTAAACGTCTGAAGAACAAACTAAATGTCTACAGAACAGAACAAACTAAACGTCTGCAGAACAACAAAACATATTAAACATCTGCAGAACAAACTAAATGTCTACAGAACAGAACAAACTAAATGTCTGCAGAACATTAGAACAAAATTAACATCTGCAGAACAACAGAACAAGCTAAACGTCTGCAGAACAACAGTACAAACTAAACGTTTGCAGAACTACAGAACAAAATAAACGTCTGCAGAACAACAGAACAAACTAAATGTCTGCAGAACAAACTAAATGTTTTCAGAAAAACAGAACAAGCTAAATGTCTGCAGAACATCAGAACAAACTTAACGTCTGCAGAACAACAGAACAAACTAAAGGTTTTCAGAACAACAGAACAGATTAAACGTCTGTGGAACAAACTAAATGTCTGCAGAACAAAAGAACAAACTAAACATCAGCAGAACACCAGAACAAACTAAACATCAGCACAACATTAGAACAAACTTAACGTCTGCAGAACAACAGAACAAACCAAACGTCTGCAGAATATCAGAACAAACTAAATGTCTGCAGAACAGCAGAAAAAAATTAAACATCTGCAGAACAAACTAAACATCTGCAGAAAAAACTAACGTCTGCAGAACAACAGAACAAACTTGTCTGCAGAACAAACTAAACGTCTGCAGAACAATTTAAACATCTCCAGAACAAACTAAACGTCTGCAGAACAAATTAAACTTCTCCAGAACAAACTAAACGTCTGCAGAACAAACTAAATGTCTGCAGAACAAACTAAACGTCTGCAGATTAAACTAAACGTCTGCAGAACAACAGAACAAACTAAACGTCTGTAGAACAAACTAAACCTCTGCAGAACAAACTAAATGTTTGCAGAACAACAGAACAAACTAAATGTCTGCAGAACACCAGAAGAAACTAAATATCAGCAGAACATCAGAACAAACTAAACATCTGCAGAACAACAGAACAAAATAAACATCTGAAGAACAACAGAACAAACTAAATGTCTGCAGAACATTAGAACAAAATTAACATCTGCAGAACAACAGAACAAAATAAACGTCTGAAGAACAACAGAACAAACTAAATGTCTGCAGAACATTAGAACAAAATTAACATCTGCAGAACAACAGAACAAGCTAAACGTCTGCAGAACAACAGAACAAACTAAACGTTTGCAGAACTACAGAACAAAATAAACGTCTGCAGAACAACAGAACAAACGAAACGTTTGCAGAACAACAGAACAACTAAATGTCTGCAGAACAACAGAAAAAACTAAATGTCTGCATAACAACAGAACAAAATAAACGTCTGCAGAACAACAGAACAAAATAAACGTCTGCAGAACAAACTAAATGTCTGCAGAACAACAGAACAAACTAAACATCAGCAGAACACCAGAACAAACTAAACATCAGCACAACATTAGAACAAACTTAACGTCTGCAGAACAACAGAACAAACCAAACGTCTGCAGAATATCAGAACAAACTAAATGTCTGCAGAACAGCAGAAAAAAATTAAACATCTGCAGAACAAACTAAACATCTGCAGAAAAAACTAACGTCTGCAGAACAACAGAACAAACTTATCGTCTGCAGAACAAACTAAACGTCTGCAGAACAATTTAAAATTCTCCAGAACAAACTAAACGTCTGCAGAACAACAGAACAAACTAAATGTCTGCAGAACATCAGAACAAACTAAACGTCTGCAGAACAACAGAACAAACTAAACATCTGCAGAACAAACTAAATGTCTACAGAACAGAACAAACATCTGCAGAACAACAGAACAAACTAAACGTCTGCAGAACAACAGAACAAACTAAAGGTTTGCAGAACAACAGAACAAACTAAATGTTTGCAGAACAACAGAACAGATTAAACGTCTGCAGAACAAACTAAATGTCTGCAGAACAACAGAACAAAATAAACGTCTGCAGAACAACAGAACAAAATAAACGTCTGCAGAACAACAGAACAAACTAAATGTCTGCAGAACAACAGAAAAAAACTAAATGTCTGCAGAACAACAGAACAAAATAAACGTTTGCAGAACTACAGAACAAAATAACCGTCTGCAGAACAACAGAACAAACTAAAGGTTTTCAGAACAACAGAACAGATTAAACGTCTGTGAAACAAACTAAATGTCTGCAGAACAAAAGAACAAACTAAACATCAGCAGAACACCAGAACAAACTAAACATCAGCACAACATTAGAACAAACTTAACGTCTGCAGAACAACAGAACAAACCAAACGTCTGCAGAATATCAGAACAAACTAAATGTCTGCAGAACAGCAGAAAAAAATTAAACATCTGCAGAACAAACTAAACATCTGCAGAAAAAATTTACGTCTGCAGAACAACAGAACAAACTTGTCTCCAGAACAAACTAAACGTCTGCAGAACAATTTAAAATTTTCCAGAACAAGCTAAACGTCTGCAGAACAACAAAACAACATAAATGTCTGCAGAACATCAGAACAAACTAAACGTCTGCAGAACAACAGAACAAATTAAACATCTGCAGAACAAACTAAATGTCTACAGAACAGAACAAACATCTGCAGAACAACAGAACAAACTAATCGTCTTCAGAACAAACTAAACGTCTGCAGAACAACAACAAAAAACTAAATGTCTGCAGAACATCAGAACAAACTAAACTTCTGCAAAACAGAACAAACTTAACGTCTGCAGAACAACAGAACAAACTAAAGGTTTGCAGAACAACAGAACAAACTAAATGTCTGCAGAACAACAGAACAGATTAAACGTCTGCAGAACAAACTAAATGTCTGCAGAACAACAGAACAAACTAAATCTCTGCAGAACAACAGAACAAAATAACCGTCTGCAGAACAACAGAACAAACTAAATGTCTGCAGAACAACAGAAAAAACTAAATGTCTGCAGAACAACAGAACAAAATAAATGTCTGCAGAACAACAGAACAAAATAAACGTCTGCAGAACAACAGAACAAACTAAATGTCTGCAGAACAACACAACAAACTAAACGTCTGAAGAACAAACTAAATGTCTACAGAACAGAACAAACTAAACGTCTGCAGAACAACAAAACATATTAAACATCTGCAGAACAAACTAAATGTCTACAGAACAGAACAAACTAAACGTCTGCAGAACAACAGAACAAACTAAACGTCTGCAGAACAAACTAAACGTCTGCAGAACAACAGAACAAACTAAACGTTTGCAGAACTACAGAACAAAATAAACGTCAGCAGAACAACAGAACAAACAAAACATCTGCATCTGTTTTCTTTCGTAATAAAACAAAGCTTTTGTGGTTGCATGCTTGAGGAGGGTTAGAGTGTGCACGTGAGGCCTACAGGCCGTCCTTACATGCACACTCCTGCAGCTCCTGCAGCTGCATCGTGTGCACTGGCATCACCAAGGTTTTCAGTTCCCTGACCGTTACCTGCACATTTTACATTCTCACTGTTGTGCTGATGTGATCATGTGACTCAGAGACACTGAGGTAAAGCAGACGATTTGCTGATGTTTCTTTCAGCTTTTGGCATCTATGCTGTTCATCTGCATTCAAACTGCTGCTCTGATACCACAGTGTCTGTGGTCAAACTTCATGTGTGATCACTTCACACACTTTTGAGTGTGAGGGAGATTCCGTGAACTGTTGACTAGTGTGTGTGTGTGTGTGTGATGGGGGTGTTATGAGACAAACTCACCTCCACCACTGATTGCTTTCACCCCAAACAACAGGAAGATGAGGTTTTAGAGCCTTTGAGATTCAATAGAAACTCATCTGCTTTGGTTCATGCTGCTTTCACTGTCCCATCAGGAAAACAAAATGCTGAGTTCATGAACCTGACTTCTTTCCTGCTTCTAAAGGTGAGTTCACCTGTGTCATTGCGGCCACATTTTCACAAACTGCTCCTTAATGCTGCAGGTGAGGGAGGGGACTGCAGTTTTCCATCAATGCTGTTGATCGTGAAATTAGCATTGATGTTTGTGAAGACCTGCGGGTCTGAGGGCAGAGGTGTTGGAGAAGGCCTCTTCTGAAACTTCAGAGGAACTCATGAAATCAGCTGAACCCGTTAAACCAGAACTGCATTTAAAGAAACATGTCTGAAGCTGACAGAAGCTGTATCCAGTAAGACAACCCCCCACACACACACACCCACATGCACACACACTACCCACCACCACCCTCACAGCAGCCACAACTCATAGGAGTTGTGGACACTCTTCATTTAAAGTTCTGGGGCTCCTCAACTGTGCTGTTTCCATGACGACAGATTACAAAAATGGAGCAGGTAGCACACCTAAAACAGTCATGTTGTATGGAGAGAAAACAGCATCACTCCAATTTCTGTGTGCATAATTCTTGATTTGTGTAACTTTGGATTTGTGCGTTTGTAATTCTTGATTTGTGCGTGTGTGATACCTGAATTGTGTGTAACTTTGGATTTGTCCGTGCGTGATACTTGATTTGTGTGTAACTTTAGTTTTATGCGTGTGTAATTGTTGATTTGTGTGTAACTTTGGTTTTGTGCGTGTGTAATTCTTGATTTGTGCGTGCGTGATACCTGACTTGTGTGTAACTTTGGATTTGTGCGTTAATGTCAGTAAGGGTTGGAGGTGATGGAGAACATTCTCGTGAAACTAGATGCTGAGGAGACCTTTCTATCAGAGTAAAAAAATACAACTATGGAGGAAGAAACTGATTTTAATATATTTCATTCAAAAGTAAAGAGTCGATGCAAAAACAACAAACAAAGACAACAAAACCAGAGGAAACTTTCCACATGGAGCATGAGAGCTGAAAGCTCCTCCTCCAACTTCAGCGGTTGGATGTTCTTCCATTCCTCCTTCGATTGTCAAAGGTCCGGCTCCAGGTGCAGTCCTGAGTGACCAAAGTCAAAAACGGTGTTTGTCTAGAATGGGCAGACCTCCAGGTGTGGCAGCAGAGAGTCAGTAAGGCTGCTGAACTTTGGAGTAGACAGCCTGGTGTCTGGGCAGCGGCAGCTGGACCTCTTCATACTGAAAAACAGCATCACAAAAACTGAAGCACACCTTCAGCACCCCAGACCTATGAGCTTTGCTCTGTGAAGATCCTGAAGGACCATAGACCTTCACCAGCTTCTGTTCTCACTCCACTCACACCACAAACACCAGAAGTCCTTAGCAGGTGTTGTTGTAGTTCTTGGAGAACAGGATTGTTCTCCATCAAAGGAAGGGGACAAAATGATGGGGCAGCTGGAAGGTTGGTGGTTTGATGACCTGAGAGATTGGATGCAATTCTGCCAGGACAGGGATCTAATGGATCTAGATCTACCACATCTAGTCCTAGATCTTGTAGATCTAGATCTACATCTAGATGCACCAGATTCACCAGACTTTTGTTTTTCCAGAATCTCCGCAGAACTACAGAACCTGTTCCAAGTAAACGGCATGTATTTATATAATGCTCACTGACCTGGAACCACCAGGTGGGGTTCAGTGTCTTGCCCAAAGACACTTTGACCAAACCTGTAACCATCTGATTAGAGGTCAACTGTGTAAACAAGAGGAATGAAGGTCTGAAAAATACTGGAGAACCTGGAGAACCACAGTTGGAGACTCCAGCTCAGACTGGACACTAAGAAGAAAAGGAGCTCGGTGTGAGAAGTTTCATGAGGTTCTTCATATTAGACTCTCAACAACAACTTCATGTTTTTGTGCAGAAGAAAGGCGTTCGTAGAGTTCTGCTGTTCTTCAGAACCCTTTAGGAACCTTCAGGAGCATCGTGCAGAAGTTCTCACATCAGAGAAGATCTGTGAGGTCTCATGGTCTCAGTGTAATTTCAGTTTGTATTGTTGTCTGCATCGTGAAGGATGAAGTTCACAGGAACCACTAAGAAGATGCAGAGCAGAACCTGAAATGCTGATGTTCTGTCTGAAGACTCTCAGGTTGGAGGATGAGAATCAGAGTCAGGTTCTTACATAAGTCTCCTGGTTCTTGCAGGGTTCTGGGGCTTCATTCCTGCTCCTCTTCCGGAGATGAAGAAACATCAGACCTGCTGACAGATCAGAAACAGAGCTGAAGAACGAGGAATTCCGAAGGAATCATCATGAATATGAAGTTCTGTCTGGTCTGGTTCTGCTACAGATCTAAGCCAGAACCATTGAAACGGCTCTTCAGGATCAACAGCAAACCCACCGATCACGATGAAAAGCAGGAGTCCGTTCAGACCCAGAGAGGAGATCACCACTCCCTCCGTCTGCAGCAGCGTGGTTCTGAGGGTTTTACTGGCGTTTGTTTGGTTGCAGGTCTCTGTGGAAAACTCCTGACTGTTAGAAACATCTGGATGAAGGGGATCCAGAGCAGAACAAAAAGGCTCACTGGCAGGAAACAACAATAACCTCTGAAAATGCGTATGAGGGCAAAGAAAGACCCTTAATGGAATATACACACTCCCACAATAGTACACAAATAGTTTCTGTAGTGGTCATTTTCCCCACAACTTTAAAATGCTTATGTGAATGACTTTATAAGCTCTGCAGTTGGTGGCATTCTTATTTTCTTTTAATTGTTTTATTGAATTCTTATTGATCTTTTGTGTGTTTTATTGTTTACTGCATTTTGTAATTTGATGCTTTTTAAAATGTGTTCTGAATTTGTCTCATTTGAATCTCTGTTATTTCTGTTATTGTAAAGCACTTTGATACGCCTATAGAAGTTGTAAAGTGTTATATAAATAAAGCTTCATACATTCATAGTAGTTGTAATTTAAATACAAACTTAGAACTGTAATTAGTTACGTTACTCTGTTACTGACAAAAGTAATTAAATTACACTAATTCGTGACTTTGTGATTCATTCATTGATTTTGTGTTTCTACATTCAAAGTTAGGTTTAAAACATTCCTCTTTGGACAGGATTATTGCCAGACTAGCTAGTAATCAGAGATTATTTAACTTACTGCTCCTCTACCTCACCTGCTATAATGAAGTTTACTACACTGACTCTACTCGCTCCTACTCACTCTTCATCCTCTATAACCTCTTTGGGGGCATCCCCTAATAGAGATTGCTTTTCATTATCATCATTGCTGTTTTCAACATTAGGTCAACATTAGGTTCCTTATGGAGACTCTGCGATTCTGAAATAGACTTTAGAGTTTTGTGACTTCTCGTTTTTAAACCGTGATCCTCACAGAATCCACTCTGTCTCATGTTAATATCTCCAAATGCAAACAACTGGATCCTGAGAGTTCCTCTCCATCCGAGTCTAACAGCTCTCATGAGTCGAATGGTTTTCTAGTAATCTGATTACATTCTGTCAAGTTGTAACAAAGATTTATGTGACTTAACTGAAAGCTTCATCAGGATTAGATCTCTGCAGGAAGACGTTCTTACCTGAATCTGGAAAGAAAGAGTCCACAATGATCTTACTGCCATGTTTCATTACAGCACAGAAGAAAGACCTGCTGTCGTCTGCAGTGAAGTTCTTGATCACCAGACGGTTTTCCAGAATTAAATATTTAGATTCCAAACCCGCAGAGTGGTACAGAACTGTGTTAGGATAAAAAACCTGTCCGATTTCTGCTCTGATCTGACTGTAGATTTCCACAGACCAGAAGATGTCTTTGTTCCTGATGGAACAGTTTAAGGAGACATCTTTACCCAACTCTGCTCTGAACTTCGTCAGGTTCTGTCCTCCTGCACTGACCATCATCATCATCATCAGCAGCAGCAGCAGCTCCATGATCCGGTTGAGCTCTGCTGTCAGATGAAGCTTGATCTTCCTGTTCCTCTGACTCATGAGCTGCTCAGTCTGCTGTCAAACCACAGACCCAACCAGAGGAGGGAAATGAAACTTCAAATGTTGAGCAGTTTTTTCTAACTTCAGCTGATTCTTCTCACTGATGCAGTCCTGTGAGGAAGAGGCAGCGCACATGTGATGAAGACCTGGGTACAGGTAAAGGTGAGGAAGACTGCAGAGAAGAAACACGATGGCAGCACACACTCTTCCTCCTACTCTTCATCATCAGTCAAATGAGGATTGTGACCCAGTGGCTCCACCTTGTGTCTGACAGTTGTCATCGCAGCAAAAATAAACCACAACCAGTAAAGTTCAACAACACACCTCAAACACTCACATCTACGGGTCAGAACCAGCAGAACTACAGTCAGAACCTTGACCAATCAGCATCAAGCATGGCAGAAAGAGCTGGAAATGAGTCCTTACCAGAACCGGGTCAGATCTTCTCCACGGGTTTCCTGCCTGAAGGATGAAGATCCAGCCGAGTCTTGATTGGTGAGGAGCAACAAACATGAGATGAGAGTGAAAATGAAGCTGCAGTTCTCCTGATCAGAGAAATCTTTATACAAATCTGAAGATCACAGACGAGTTTAGTTTTTTACAAAATAAAAAGACCTTTTGTAGGGACATGGCTCAGTTCAGCCCTAACCTGGGTCCAATCAGACTGTAATCACTTTGCTTTGTCACAAAATGGATGACAGATCCTGATCAGTATTGTGTGACCCACTGCACCACAGCAGCATCAGAAACCGTAAGAATTTCTCTTTTCTCAGGCGTTGATCTGTGGATCTCATGATGTAACTCATAACAAGCAGAGCCTCGTCTTCAGGGTTCAAAGACCTGTTCAATTCCATACCCACCTCACCCCCAATAATCTAAATGTTCCTCTGTTCCCTACACAGTACTGATATGGCCCCCCTCAAAATGACTGAGGATCTTCCCAGAGCTTCTGGAGCGCTTCCAGAGCATCTCTATTATTGCAGTTCCCTTTTGTTTGGACTCCCACAAAAAACCTCCATAATCTTTGACTAGTTCAAAACTGGGCTGCCAGAATCATGTCAGACCCTTTCTACTCAGCACATCACTCCTGTCCTGCACCAGCTCCACTGGCTTCCAGTTATCCAAAACCTACCGGATCCACTACAAGATTCTGCGTCTGACTTTTAAAGCCCCACACAAAACGGCCCTCCATACCGTTTGGATCTCCTAAAAGTTTCTATTTCCACCTGCTGCCTAAGATCCTCATCTGCCCTCCAGCTTTGGAACTCTGTCCCCTCTGACATCCAGAACACTGACTCACCTTCAGGCATTGCAACAAAAGCCCATCTCTTTGTAAGGGCTAACTCTTAATTACATCCTGGACCTTGTTTCTGTATGTTTTCATGATATTGATATGATGTTAGTCAAGAAGGTATATAATCTATCATTTCAGAATGGCACACTTCCTTTGACTATGAAAACAGCTGAAATCCTCTCATTGTACAAAGCTGGAGATAACATCTGATGTCAGTGCCAGTCTGACAGGTTGAGCTGGAAAAGTAGAGGGGGCTGGGAAGCTGGTTCCGCCCAGTTCTCTGGGTGTGCTGCATATCAGACCAGTAGGAACATCCAAGCTCAAAAACAGGCCAGTCAGACAGGTGAGAAGACCGACAAAGGAGAAGAGAATCCAGGTAAACAGCAGGGGGGGCTTTATTAAAAACCTTCAGAGAGACTGTGTGAGGAGATCAGAACGTCCTTCATGTCCTGCTGCTTCAGGTGCAGCTGTTCCTCCTCTGTCTGGTTTGCTTCTATTCTTCCTGCTTTCTTTCACCTGCTTTCAAGTGTTAAAGACGTTCTTACCGCAAAAACTAATTTCCGGGTCCTGTAGTTAATATGTGAAATGTGGATTCAGGAACTTTGTTCAACCTTGAAGACTTTTGATGATTGACCAGATCATGGCTTCTTTCACTTGAACCCACTTCTATGAAACTCATCTCTGACTTTGAATCTTTCACATCTCAGGTAAATGATTTTCACTCGAGGATTTCACCTGGAAACTTCACATCTTCAAGCACAATTTTCATGGTTCTAAACGTTTCTATTCCAAATGCTCTTTACATTAGTTTTATGCTCCCTTTTTACAAACAGCATTCATGTTGTTCCTCCCTGTTTTTCATGCGTCAGTTGTCCTTCAGCCGCCTTTGCTCTTTAACCAGGCAGCTCTCTGGAGATGAGGAGTTTCTGATTGATGTTTTTAAATGTTAGAAACAATCAGTGACCAGGAAAGAGTTTACTGAGATAAAACAAAAGCTTTTAGTAAATCCATCCTCATCATCAGGAAGTCTTTAGTTGCTCTGCTGGCAGTCTAGTGTTTTATTACAGCTGAAAAGGTCTTTGCTTCAGGTCGTCAGTGAAGAGGAGCAGCTTTCTTTGAGAGATATTCATTTGACAGGAAACTTCCTGACCCAGTTCACCTGTTCTAAAAGAAAAAAGAATCATTTAATATTAATATTCCAAGCTGTAAATGAAGAGAAAGTGTTGAGTCTGTGAGATCCACAGACGGATGATCCGAGGGCTTCCCAGTGCAGTTGTAGATGTTTTAAAGTTGTGATCCTCTCAGGACCTCTAAAGCACTCGAACATTTGCTTTAACTTGAATGCATACATTATGAAAGTGTTGGTCAGAATTTATTTCACAAGTGCCTTTATTAGAGGTGTTGTGATTAATTCATGATGTTCCTACAGTTCAAGCAGATGGAACTTACACCTAAAGGTGTTTAACCGTCCCAACAGGAGAGACATTATTGTGAGTCTCCACAGTGCTACAAGGATGGAGGAGAGTATTACCTTATTTTAGCATGTTGGAAGAAAATATTTCTGATATTTTAGTCTGTTCATCTCGTCACACTACTATGTTCATCCCACCTATAGGTGGTATGAAAGTTTCGCCAAGCACCCAGGGACAGTAGCACACTGCACAACATGCAGATGTATTTGGTCTTCTGTGTGCGTGCAGCATCACAGTATCTATTGGTATTTTTCAGCACAATGAGTTGGGGTCAGAGATATCCTGTGCCAAACCTGACCTCACAGGCTTTTTTACTGACTGCTCGCCATTCACGGGTTGTGGGGTCTCACTGGGTTTTCCACTTTTGCTTTACTGTAAAGTTGGGGTTAATCAGCGCTATAGCCTCAAAGAGCTTTGTTTGGGATAATATGATCAGGTACCACAGCTTCATGATCATGCTGACCATCCTCTGCATCCTGTCCCTCATTATTCTCACTTTCTGCAGTTTTACTGTCTGTATCTCCATCATCTTCATCTCCAATGTCTTTGTTCTTCTCTGTCAGCCACTCGTCATCACTGCCGTCATACACTCATCACAGGAGCTGGATGCATTTTCCTGGACCATTCTGCGGATCACTTCATTCTATGCTCGGTTTGAAGCATTGACTGTATATAGAGAACTGGACTAAGCCAAAATCCCATAGACTTCTATAGAGAAATAAACAGCTGTTACTCAGTCATTCTATTAGTCAGACAAACCATTCTTGCTCTGATACATTTTTAACATGTTCTTGATAATCCGTATTGTTTTTTCATGATAATTTTGATGTAGCACAAGTTATTCAAGCAATAAACTGACCAAATACCTCAAAAGTAGGCGGAGCCTCTCATCGAAGGTTTGAAGTGTTTCTTGACAGATTCTCCTGAGCTACAATGGTTGCCATAGAAATGTAGACTCAGGCCGACCAATCACAGCTCCAATATAGTAATGTTTGCATAATAGGAAAAAGAAGACCGAATTGACTTCATTTGGTTGGAACCAGAAGTAAGTCACTTTCTATGGGTGATGTCTCACTTTGAACTGACCATACTCTATATAAAGTCAATGGTTTGAAGTCTAGCAACACAATGATAAAATAGTTATAATAGTAACTCAAACTGCAGCCAATCTGCACAATAATGTCTATTTTAAACAAATAGCTAGAAATATGACAATTATATAATCACTTATACCAAAACAATCACAAAAACACTGAAGCAATCACATGATACGAGTTAAAAAAATTACTGGGGGATGCATGATGTCCATGTCATTGCAAACATGGTTAATCATTTTCTACATGTTGCAGATAAACAATTTATATTTAAAACAAATGTTATCCTTCCCCAGATGCTTCTGCAAATCATCATATTTTTATTTACTAGTCAGGCCCTTTCAGTT
This sequence comes from Oryzias woworae, assembly GCA_016861445.1. NCBI lineage: Eukaryota > Metazoa > Chordata > Actinopteri > Beloniformes > Adrianichthyidae > Oryzias > Oryzias woworae. The sequence goes on along the minus strand of BOLG01001626.1, from coordinate 48,668 downwards.
TGGAAAGACTGACAGCAAATGCAAGCAGTGGTCATCGAGGGTGGCTGTTTATTAGCCATCTTGGATTCAAAGTAAATTTACTTGCAGTTACATAGGCTGATCACTGAGCTGAACTTCATGGACAATGAAGAAAAGCTGATCTATTTTTGCAACAAATGAAAACAACCCCTCAATGAACCGCCACCTTAACGTGGTGGAGGGTTTGAGTGCTCCAGTGATCCCAGGAGCTATGCTGTCGGGGGCTTCGGATCCTGGTAGGGTCTCTCATGGCAGACAGGTCCTGGGTGACGAGCCAGACAAAGAGTGGTTCACAGACCCCTTCATGAGAAAAACTATCAAAGATCCAGTTACATCGCCCGGATTGGCGTTACCAGGGCCTCACCCTGGAGCCAGGCCTGGGATTGGAGCTTGCAGGCGAGCGCCTGGTGGCCGGGGGTCCTCCCACGGGCTCCGGTCGGGTTAAACCTGAAGGATCGACATGGGATCGCTCCCCAGTGGGCCCACCACCTGCAGGAGAGCTCAGAAGGGGCCGGTGCAATGTGGTTTGGGTAGCAGTGGAGGACGAGTGCCTTGGCGGCCTAAACCCCAGTCATGGAACTTGGCTTTTGGGACATGGAATGTCACCTCTCTGGGAGGGAAGGAGCATGAGCTTGTATGAGAGGTTGAGAAGTACTGGCTAGAAATAGTTGGGCTCACATCTACGCACAGTCTGGGCTCCAAAACTCAGTCTCTCGAGAGGGGTTGGACTCTCCACCATTCTGGAGTTGCACATGGTGAGAGGCGGCGGGCTGGGGTGGGCTTACTCATGAGCCCCCAGCTTAGCTGCCAAGTGTTGGAGTTCACCCCGGTGGACGAGAGAGTCGCATCCCTCCGCCTTCGGGTGGGGGACAGGTCTTTGACTGTTGTTTTGACTTGTGGGATGAACAGCAGTTTGGAAAACCCAGCTTTCTTGGTGTCTCTCGGAGGGGTACTGGAAAATGCCCCAACGGGGGACTCCTTTGTCCTCCTGGGGGACTTCAATGCCCACGTGGGCAATAACAGCAGCACCTGGAGGGGCGTGATTGGTAAGAACAGCCTCCCTGATCTGAACCCGAGCAGTGTTTTGTTGTTGGACATCTGTGCTCATTGTAGTTTGTCCATGTTTGAGCATAAGGGTCAGGACACCCTCAGCAAAAGATCAATGATCGACTTTGTAATTTCAGGCAACCTTCAGCCACGTGTCTTGGACACTCTGGTAAAGAAAGGGGCTGATCACTCCTGGTGGTGAGTTGGATTCGCTGGTAGCCCAAACATACTGTGAGGGTCTGCTGGGAATGCCCTCCGTCAGGGAGGTCTTTAACTCCCACATCCGGGAGAGTTTCAAACAGGTACAGAGGGAGGCTTGTGACATTGAGTCTGAATGGACCATGTTCTCCACTTCCATTGTCTCTGCTACTGTTCGGAGCTGTGGTTGAAAGGTCTCTGGCGCCTGTCATGGCGGCAACCCCCAAACCCATTGGTGGACACCAGGAAGTGAGGGATGCTGTCAAGGGATGCTGTCTCTACACCCTATTTAGGGTGCTTGAGGATTTGTGGAAGTTCACTTATCCAGTCCATATGTGTTTTGTGGATTTGGAGAAGGGGTTCGACCATGTCCCCCGTGGTGTTCTGTGGAGGGTGCCCTGGGAGTATGGGGTTCAGGGAGCTATACTGAGGGCTGTCCAGTATCTGGATGACTGCAGCAAGAGCTTGGTCCTCATAGCCGGCAGTAAGTAAGACCCGTTCCCAGTGCTGGCCCAGGTCTGGGTGCCGAGCTGTTTCCCTCTATATACTATCCCGCGCGGGTGTTCGGGGGCCCCGGGTAGCACTGCTGCTTTGGCGGGGGTCTTGGTGTGGGGGTGACCGGGCACTCTCACTCTTTTACGTTCCACCTCAGCAGAACACAAACACTCACCTTTGCACTAATACTATGAATGACAGAAAAAAATGCCATTAATGTGTTTGTTTGTGTGCATAAATATGTGCGTGTGAGCTGTAGTTTTTTTGTGTAAGTGTTGACATGTTTGTATGAAAAAATATTTGGAGCTAACAGGAATGTTTGTCACATTTGAGTATGTGAATTGACAGCCCCATAATATTTACACCTGCCTGGTCTTCTCTCCCTGTGGTCTATGGAATATCTGACGGTCCTGGATCTAACCCTCAGTTCCTGCACCCATTGATGCGGGCCGCTACCAACAATAGTCTCCCGCCCCGCTGAGTATGGCGCTCCTCAATGCCTGATCCGTTGCTAACAAAACTTTCCTGCTAAACAAGCTCATAGACTCCATAAACTTGGATCTCATGTTTCTGACTGAAACTTGGCAGTGGGACTTTGACCACTCGTCCCTCATCGAACTCTGCTGGTTACTTGTTCATCGGCCGGCCTCAGATGTCGAGCTGTGGTGGAGGAGTCGCCGCGGTCTTCCAGAGTCATCTTCTGTGCCGCTCGGTGAGCGTTGGACAATTCTCGTCATTCAAGTTAGAGCTGATTCAAGTCAGGGCCAAGAACCCTCTGTACTTAGCTATTGTTTAACATCCACCTGGTCCAAATAGTCTGTTTTTAAATGAGTTTAGCGACTTCTTATCCTCCACATTGAAGCTGTCCAGTCTGATTTTAGCTGGTGATTTTAACATGTATATTGATGACGACACTGACCTCTTTGCCAAAGGTTTCAGTGGTGTCATGGACTCTTAATTTTACCCAGCATGTGTCTGGGCCCAGACATGTTAAAGGTGGCACTCTGGACCTTGTTTTTACCTTAGGTGTGGATATTGACTGTTTTTTCAGAGTACATTTTTATTACTGATCATCACTGTATCTTTTTCAACTTTTCATTTTCTGTGTCGCTCTCGCCTGCACGCAGAGAAATCAGCTCTCGCATCCTGAACTTCTCTTCGGCAGCTGCCTTTTCTAATGCTTTTCATCTGGTTTTATCCCCGTGCTCTGATGTTAAACTCTTATTAAGTCTTTTAACAGTTATTGTCTCTCCATTTTAGATCAGATCTGTCCTGTTAAAACCAGACGAGTGCCCGTCACTAAGGTATCCCCTTGGATAAATGACAGTATTCTGCACCTAAAAAGGTCTTGCAGAAAAGTTGAACGCCTTTGGAAAAGAACTCACCTACATGTTCACCTGCTTCACCTTAGGGACCTTTTAGCTTCTTTTAACAGTGCTGCCAGGGATGCGAGGGCTGCATATTTCTTTAATCTTATTTCCAAAAGCAGAGGTAACCCTAAGTTGCTGTTCAACACCATTAGTTGTCTTGTAATGCCTAGTCCACCTGCTGTTCCCATACACTCGAATTATGATTGCAATTTATTTTTATGCTTTTTATTCTGTGAGAAACTCTCTTTGTCCGACACCTGGTGCCAGTTCTCTTCCCAGTACTGTTCGGCCAGTGATTTTAGATAGGTTTTTACCTGTTTCTCTCCCTGAGTTAGTCAGATTGGTCAGCTCAATGAAGACATCATCCTGTTCTCTTGATGTGGTACCAACATCTCTGTTTAAAGATGTCTCCCAGTCCATTGGTCCCAGCGTCCTGGCAATAATGAACTCATTCCTGCTGTCTGGTCAAGTCCCTGAATATTTTAAGAAAGCTGTCATCTTTCCTCTCCTAAAAAAACCCGGACTTGATCCCTCCCTCATGGGTAGTTACAGACCCATTTCCAACCTCTCTTTTATTTCTAAAATCTTGGAAAAGGTTGTTGCCAAACAACTCACAGCTACTCTACAGTCATGGCGTTCTGGATCTGTTTCAGTCAGGTTTTCGCAGAGCCCACTCCACTGAAACTGCCCTTCTAAGAGTCACTAATGACATCCTGATGGAGAGTGATGCTGGACATTACTCCGTGTTACTGCTGCTGGACTTGACCGCTGCCTTTGACACTGTCAATCATCATGTCCTTTTGGACAGGCTGAAACACTGGGTCGGGGTAGATGGTTCTGCATTAAATTGGTTCTCCTCCTATCTGTGTGGAAGATCATTTTCTGTTGCGTCTTCTAAATTTGAGTTCTCTTTTCCCCCCCCTACACTTCTGGTGAGCCACAGGGGTCTGTTCTGGGACCTTTACTGTTCATTTTATATCTAATAGTTCATAATAATAATAATTTTTATTATAAATCTCAAGCAACTTGTGTCTTTATGATTCTACCTCCTCCCACTTTTGTAATCATCTTTAAACTTCCTTAACCCCCTTTCCTTTTATGCCCTCTAACATCCCACTCTCTTCTTCTTTTCCTTCCGGTCCAACAAAAGAAGGGTTTTATACAAATATACACCTTGTGTGTCAGAAGATTCATAACCCCTGATTGTAACAGTTGTAAAGTCTATCCAACACCAAAGGCCTTCAACTATGATCTGTCTGTTCAGCTGTTTGACAGGACAAGTTAAAAAAATAAAAAGATAGCGGGCTAAACAAAAACTTCAAACATTTTTAATGTTGGACGTGGGGTCTACCTACTTTTATTGAGGCATCTAATTGGTCAGTTTATATCTTGAACTAAAGAAAAACTGATCTCATGAAACTCAGGAATTTAGTTTTTATGGTTTTGTCTGGCACCTCACACACATACACGCCGTAAACATTGTTTTGGTGAAACGTAGATCTTTTGTGAGGGTCACTTAGTCAAATATTCTTCTCTGTCTGTGTGCACGGGAAGTCTGCGGCTCCACTTCAACCTACTTCCTCATGGAGGTTCGGCGTTTTTGCCCTGAAGTGGGACTGACTATTTCTCCTGGCTGCCGTGTGCAGTGTGTGTTTGGGGAAAAAAGATCACAAAAGTTCCAGTCACTGATGCCGCTGTAATAAGGTTTAGATCAGGCCAGAGAAATGGAGCAGAGATGATCTGTGTTAGCCACGCCCACTGAGTTTGACCGGGCAGTTTGACAGATAACTTAATGAAATGGTGTGACTCAGATCATGAAATGTGTCATTAAATCATGAACTGAATAAATGTTTCCTAAATCTTTTAAAATTGAATTTTAATGAAATAGTCACATTGAATGACACTTTTGATTATTTATTTTTAATTTTAAATATTTAATGACACTTTTATTTTATTATTTTATGGTGTATATATTTATTTAATATTGTCTCTTCCATCCCTGGGACCATGTAATAAATGAATATGCCATTAAATGTTTCAATGTGTTTTTTAATGGTAATTTGAATATTTCAATGCTACATATATTTCAACATGTATTTATTGATTTCCAATAGTATTTATTTCATGTCCATTTTAAATAAGTAATGATACTTTTAAACAATTAATTTAATTTAGTTAATTAATTTATTTAGTTGTGTATATATATATATATATATATATATATATATATATATATATATATATATTTAATATTGTCTCTTCTGGACCTCCATACAAGGTAGCTAGGATTCGCTCCAGCATCTCTCTCTACCACGATCGGGAACAGGTAAGTTCGGAAAATAGATTGAAGGATGGATGGATGGATGGATGGATGGATGGGTGGATGGATGGATGGATGGATGGATGGGTGGATGGATGGATGGATGGATGGATGGATGGATGGATGGATGGATGGATAGATGGATGGATGGATGGAAGGATGGATGGAAGAACTGCGGGATTTTTCTAATATTTATTTGATTTGTATTTATTTTGTTTCGTCAAATCTGTTAAGGTTGGTCTCCATTTTAAAGGGGCAAAGCAAAATCCGAGTTGTGGTAACCGAACTGTAACAAACACATTTCAACATCTGTGACGTTTTGCTTATGACAGATGTTGGTCATCGATGACCCTTAATCATTGGTGCGCATGCGCGCATGAATTCCAGGAAGGGCGTAGTGACGCATTAGCGTGCTAGCAGAACGCAGGTTTTAGGGTGTTGTAAAGTCCTGCTGAAGGTCCAAAGTTCAAGGATGAAAGTCTTCTGGAGGTCAGTTCACGATTCGGAGAAAAGGGGACAGCAAAATAGTTAGCAACTCACAGAGGAAAAGTAAAAAACAAAGCACTTCCGGTCTTAGCTAGTTAGCATAGCTAGCCTGTTTCCCGTTAAGTTATCAAAACTTGAAAGCCGCTTTGGGCTGGAATTTCTTTCCTATCAGAAAACAAATGAAGTCGGATCTCAGTGGGCGGAGTTCTTACAGACCTGAGATGAAGTTCTAAGAATCTGTGCATAATTCGCTTTAAATTGATGCTAAAAGCAGATTTACAGCTGTGATGGACAGTTGTTTTGGCTTCAACTTTTTTACAGTCCAAACATGTTTACATGATTTTACTAGCCACATAACTGAATGTAATCTGATCACAATGTGAGTGTTTTTCTCAGGAAATTGATGGTCGTCGCTAACTTCCTGGATGAAAGCAAAGAAGAAGTTTACAAGGCAAACATAGAGACTCTGTTCTAGGCTTCTGAACAGTTGTGTAAACCAAACAAAAGACACTCAGGTTTGGTGGTTTAAAACAGCAATAATTTACAGATGCAACACACATTATCATTTCTGTCTCTGCTTAGCAGAGTTTGTTGAAACACTATACGATGAATTGATGAATGGATTTCTATTCCTATGATCCAACCAGATCAATCTGTCTGAGGCAGAATCAAATCAAATGGACCTAAACCATTAAAAAGTTGTCTCAGAATTAGATAAATTGATAACTGATGTTGAAAAATAGTATTTCCATTAAGGTATGGTAGATTTATTGTAACGTAAATACAAACAAGGTCCATCATAGAACAACACACATGATGCAGCAAAAACTGATCAACCACCATTCCAGTCCAATGTGAGGAAACTCTTTGAATTCACAAAGACATATGGGTCCCCACATTCATACGTTTGAACATTCATACATTCATTCATACATGAAAGAACATTCCCTTCCAGGAAGAGTCTGCTGCAAGCACCGCCACCATGCTAACACTCACACACCCATTCTTTGCAAAGCTACTGGTGATTGGCAAAACGCCTTCATTTTAGCACAGACTCTAAGAAGAAGTGGTTCCTCTGATGCCTAATTGGCAGAGAAACCAACGGCTGATGTCATGAAATGAGTAGCACCCACAAGGAGAGAAGTATGGTGGTTCAGGGATTAAGACGTCTTACTTCCAGTTAGGAGAATCAGCTCACAAACATAACTCGTATTTGATAAAAATGTGTTCTTTAGTCTGCCAAAGGTAATACGTTATTGTATCTATGGAAATAGTTAAATAGGGTGATATAGGCCCTTTAAGATCAGTCATGTCAGTGATGTGACGTTACTTTTCTTTGTCGTTTCTATAGAAACTCTTGCTGTGACTCACTTGGTTCTACAACAATTTCAAAACGAGATCTGTGTGTCTCCTCTCACAATTCTTTTTTAATGTAATGTTTTAGGACGCACGTGTCCGCCTGCTTGATGATTTTTGTGACCTTTGCAACATTTAGCTCCAGATGACCATAAACGTGTCAGGTTTCTTTTTCTGTTTCTTTTCCAAATATGGTCAGACAATCATAAATCAGATAAACATTGACAGTCTGCAGATTCTCAGACAGTCTCAGAATCTGATGAGGAACATCAGATAATGAACAAGATGAAGTCAAATTTTAATAGAAGAACCAGCTTCTGGTCTTACCTAGATCTGACCGTCTTCTTCAGTTCTGCTCTCAAAGACGGGTCAGAACCTGTTGGCTGGTCTTTCTGGACTTTTTCCTGAAGCAGGTTGAGGTTTGCAGTCCTGTTCTGATGCTTGTTCATGAAGCTGCAGGTCCAGACCTGCTCCAAACGTGTCACTGAAGAGTGACGATGTTATCCCGGTGCCTTCTCCCCTCCTGGAGGAGTGGCTCTGCCTTGTTCCTCTCACTTCCTCTGCAGCTTTAAACCGCATCCATGCTGATAATGTCACAAATAAACTACTTCCTGTTTGTCACAACAAGAAGTGAGGATGAGGAGCTTCAGAGGAATGAACACTGATCTTAAGATGCTGTCTGTTTCTTTGCAGAGTTCCTGTCTTGCTGCTGCTGCTGGCTGCCACTCTGAGTTCAGGTAAGAGTTACCTGTGAGTAGCTGGAGGGCGGGGCTTAGATCATGTGACTGAAAAGAAAAAAGCCGGAAAAGCTGGTTCCACCTGCCAAAAATATCAGCCTTCATATTTAAATGAAGCAATGACAACAGTGTAACTCACCCGACAGCAGCTAAACGACGCTAAACTCACCTGAGAGCAGCTGAAAGACGCTAAACTCACCTGACTGCAGCTGAATGACACTAAACTCACCCGACAGCAGTTGAAAGACGCTAAACTCACCTGACTGCAGCTGAATGACACTAAACTAACCCGACAGCAGCTAAAAGACACTAAACTCACCTGAGAGCAGCTGAAAGACGCTAAACTCACCTGAGAGCAGCTGAAAGACGCTAAACTCACCTGAGAGCAGCTGAAAGACGCTAAACTCACCTGACTGCAGCTGAATGACACTAAACTCACCTGACAGCAGCTGAACGACACTAAACTCACCTGACAGCAGTTGAACGACACTAAACTCACCTGACAGCAGCTGAAAGACGCTAAACTCACCTGAGAGCAGTTGAACGACACTAAACTCACCTGAGAGCAGTTGAACGACACTAAACTCACCTGACAGCAGCTGAAGAAGACGCTAAACTCACCTGAGAGCAGTTGAACGACACTAAACTCACCTGACAGCAGCTAAACGACGCTAAACTCACCTGAGAGCAGCTGAAAGACGCTAAACTCACCTGACTGCAGCTGAATGACACTAAACTCACCCGACAGCAGCTGAAAGACACTAAACTCACCTGAGAGCAGCTGAAAGACGCTAAACTCACCTGAGAGCAGCTGAAAGACGCTAAACTCACCTGAGAGCAGCTGAAAGACGCTAAACTCACCTGACTGCAGCTGAATGACACTAAACTCACCTGACAGCAGCTGAACGACACTAAACTCACCTGACAGCAGTTTGAACGACACTAAACTCACCTGACAGCAGCTGAAAGACGCTAAACTCACCTGAGAGCAGTTGAACGACACTAAACTCACCTGAGAGCAGTTGAACGACACTAAACTCACCTGACAGCAGCTGAAAGACGCTAAACTCACCTGAGAGCAGTTGAACGACACTAAACTCACCTGACAGCAGCTGAACGACACTAAACTCACCTGAGAGCAGTTGAACGACACTAAACTCACCTGAGAGCAGCTGACAGACGCTAAACTCACCCGACAGCAGTTGAACGACACTAAACTCACCTGAGAGCAGTTGAACGACACTAAACTCACCCGACAGGAGTTGAACGACACTAAACTCACCCGACAGCAGTTGAACGACACTAAACTCACCTGAGAGCAGTTGAATGACACTAAACTCACCCGACAGCAGCTGAACGACACTAAACTCACCTGAGAGCAGCTGAAAGACGCTAAACTCACCCGACAGCAGTTGAACGACACTAAACTCACCTGAGAGCAGCTGAATGACACTAAACTCACCTGAGAGCAGCTGAATGACACTAAACTCACCTGACTGCAGCTGAATGACACTAAACTCACCTGAGAGCAGCTGAATGACACTAAACTCACCTGACAGCAGCTGAAAGACGCTAAACTCACCTGAGAGCAGCTGAATGACACTAAACTCACCTGAGAGCAGCTGAAAGACACTAAACTCACCTGAGAGCAGCTGAATGACACTAAACTCACCTGAGAGCAGCTGAATGACACTAAACTCACCTGACTGCAGCTGAATGACACTAAACTCACCTGAGAGCAGCTGAAAGACACTAAACTTACCTGAGAGCAGCTGAATGACACTAAACTCACCTGACAGCAGCTGAACGACACTAAACTCACCCGACAGCAGTTGAACGACACTAAACTCACCTGAGAGCAGTTGAACGACACTAAACTCACCTGAGAGCAGTTGAACGACACTAAACTCACCTGAGAGCAGCTGAACGACACTAAACTCACCTGAGAGCAGTTGAACGACACTAAACTCACCTGACAGCAGTTGAACGACACTAAACTCACCCGACAGCAGTTGAACGACACTAAACTCACCTGACAGCAGTTGAAAGACACTAAACTCACCTGACAGCAGTTGAACGACACTAAACTCACCCGACAGCAGTTGAACGACACTAAACTCACCTGACAGCAGTTGAAAGACACTAAACTCACCTGACAGCAGTTGAACGACACTAAACTCACCTGAGAGCAGTTGAACGACACTAAACTCACCTGACAGCAGTTGAACGACACTAAACTCACCTGAGAGCAGTTGAACGACACTAAACTCACCTGAGAGCAGTTGAACGACACTAAACTCACCTGGAGAGCAGTTGAACGACACTAAACTCACCCGACAGCAGTTGAACGACACTAAACTCACCTGACAGCAGTTGAAAGACACTAAACTCACCTGACAGCAGTTGACGACACTAAACTCACCTGAGAGCAGTTGAACGACACTAAACTCACCTGACAGCAGTTGAACGACACTAAACTCACCTGAGAGCAGTTGAACGACACTAAACTCACCTGAGAGCAGTTGAACGACACTAAACTCCACCGACAGCAGTTGAACGACACTAAACTCACCTGACAGCAGTGAAGACACTAAACTCACCTGACAGCAGTTGAACAACACTAAACTCACCTGAGAGCAGTTTGAACGACACTAAACTCAACCTGACAGCAGTTGAACGACACTAAACTCACCTGAGAGCAGTTGAACGACACTAACTCACCTGAGAGCAGTTGAACGACACTAAACTCACCTGAGAGCAGTTTGAACGACACAAACTCACCCGACAGCAGCTGAACGACACTAAACTCACTGACAGCAGTTGAACGACACTTAAACTCACCCGACAGAGCTGAACGACACTAAACTCACCTGACAGCAGGCTGAACGACACTAAACTCACCCGACAGCAGGTTGAACGACACTAAACTCACCTGAGAGCAGTTTGAACAACCACTAAACTCACCCGACAGCAGTTTGAACGACACTAAACTCACCCCGACAGCAGCTGAACGACACTAAACTCACCTGACAGCAGCTGAAGACACTAAACTCACCCGACAGCAGCTGAATGACACTAAACTCACCCGACAGCAGTTGAACGACACTAAACTCACCTGAGAGCAGTTGAACGACACTAAACTCACCTGAGAGCAGTTGAACGACACTAAACTCAACCTGAGAGCAGTTGAACGACACTAAACTCACCTGACAGCAGCTGAAAGACACTAAACTCACCTGACAAGCAGCTGAACGACACTAAACTCACCTGACAGGCAGCTGAACGACACTAAAACTCACCCGACAGCAGTTGAACGACACTAAACTCACCTGAGAGCAGTTGAACGACACTAAACTCACCCGACAGCAGTTGAACGACACTAAACTCACCCGACAGCAGCTGAACGACACTAAACTCACCTGACAGCAGCTGAAAGACACTAAACTCACCCGACAGCAGCTGAATGACACTAAACTCACCCGACAGCAGTTGAACGACACTAAACTCACCTGAGAGCAGTTGAACGACACTAAACTCACCTGAGAGCAGTTGAACGACACTAAACTCACCTGACAGCAGTTGAACGACACTAAACTCACCTGAGAGCAGTTGAACGACACTAAACTCACCTGACAGCAGTTGAACGACACTAAACTCACCTGAGAGCAGTTGAACGACACTAAACTCACCTGAGAGCAGTTGAACGACACTAAACTCACCCGACAGCAGTTGAACGACACTAAACTCACCTGACAGCAGTTGAACGACACTAAACTCACCTGACAGCAGCTGAAAGACACTAAACTCACCCGACAGCAGCTGAATGACACTAAACTCACCTGACAGCAGCTGAAAGACGCTAAACTCACCCGACAGCAGCTGAAAGACGCTAAACTCACCTGAGAGCAGCTGAATGACACTAAACTCACCTGAGAGCAGCTGAATGACACTAAACTCACCTGAGAGCAGCTGAATGACACTAAACTCACCCGACAGCAGCTGAATGACACTAAACTCACCTGAGAGCAGCTGAAAGACACTAAACTCACCTGAGAGCAGCTGAATGACACTAAACTCACCTGACAGCAGCTGAACGACACTAAACTCACCCGACAGCAGTTGAACGACACTAAACTCACCTGACAGCAGTTGAACGACACTAAACTCACCTGAGAGCAGTTGAACGACACTAAACTCACCTGACAGCAGCTGAACGACACTAAACTCACCTGAGAGCAGTTGAACGACACTAAACTCACCTGAGAGCAGCTGAAAGACACTAAACTCACCTGAGAGCAGCTGAATGACACTAAAACTCACCTGAACGGCAGCTGAACGACACTAAACTCACCCGAACAGCAGTTGAACGACACTAAACTCACCTGACAGCAGTTGAACGACACTAAAACTCACCTGAGAGCAGTTGAACGACACTAAAACTCACCTGACAGCAGGCTGAACGACACTAAACTCACCTGAGAGCAGCTGAAAGACACTAAACTCACCTGAGAGCAGCTGAATGACACTAAACTCACCTGACAGCAGCTGAACGACACTAAACTCAACCCGACAGCAGTTTGAACGACACTAAACTCACCTGACAGCAGTTGAACGACACTAAACTCACCTGAGAGCAGTTGAACGACACTAAACTCACCTGACAGCAGCTGAACGACACTAAACTCACCTGAGAGCAGCTGAAAGACACTAAACTCACCTGAGAGCAGCTGAATGACACTAAACTCACCTGACAGCAGCTGAACGACACTAAACTCACTGAGAGCAGCTGAAAGACACTACAACTCACCTGAGAGCAGTTGAACGACACTAAACTCACCTGAGAGCAGTTGAACGACACTAAACTCACCCGACAGCAGCTGAACGACACTAAACTCACCCGACAGCAGCTGAACGACACTAAACCCACCTGACAGCAGCTGAAAGACACTAAACTCACCTGACAGCAGCTGAACGACACTAAACTCACCTGAGAGCAGTTGAACGACACTAAACTCACCTGAGAGCAGTTGAACGACACTAAACTCACCTGACAGCAGTTGAACGACACTAAACTCACCTGAGAGCAGTTGAACGACACTAAACTCACCTGAGAGCAGTTGAACGACACTAAACTCACCTGACAGCAGCTGAACGACACTAAACTCACCCGACAGCAGTTGAACGACACTAAACTCACCTGAGAGCAGTTGAACGACACTAAACTCACCCGAGAGCAGTTGAACGACACTAAACTCACCTGACAGCAGTTGAACGACACTAAACTCACCTGAGAGCAGTTGAACGACACTAAACTCACCCGAGAGCAGTTGAACGACACTAAACTCACCCGAGAGCAGTTGAACGACACTAAACTCACCTGACAGCAGTTTGAACGACACTAAACTCACCTGAGAGCAGTTTGAACGACACTAAACTCACCCGACAGCAGCTGACAGACGCTAAACTCACCCGACAGCAGCTGAAAGACGCTAAACTCACCTGACAGCAGCTGAATGACACTAAACTCACCCGACAGCAGCTGAAAGACGCTAAACTCACCCGACAGCAGCTGAATGACACTAAACTCACCCGACAGCAGCTGAATTACACTAATCTCACCCGACAGCAGTTGAACGACACTAAACTCACCCGACAGCAGCTGAACGACACTAAACTCACCCGACAGCAGTTGAACGACACTAAACTCACCTGAGAGCAGTTGAACGACACTAAACTCACCCGACAGCAGCTGAATGACACTAAACTCACCCGACAGCAGTTGAACGACACTAAACTCACCTGAGAGCAGTTGAACGACACTAAACTCACCTGAGAGCAGTTGAACGACACTAAACTCACCCGACAGCAGCTGAATGACACTAAACTCACCCGACAGCAGTTGAACGACACTAAACTCACCCGACAGCAGTTGAACGACACTAAACTCACCTGAGAGCAGTTTGAACGACACTAAAACTCACCCGACAGCAGCTGAATGACACTAAACTCACCCGACAGCAGCTGAAAGACACTAAACTCACCTGACAGCAGCTGAACGACACTAAACTCACCCGACAGCAGTTGAACGACACTAAAACTCAACCTGAGAGCAGTTGAACGACACTAACTCACCCGACAGCAGTTGAACGACACTAAACTCACCTGACAGCAGTTGAACGACACTAAACTCACCCGACAGCAGCTGAAAGACGCTAAACTCACCTGAGAGCAGCTGAATGACACTAAACTCACCTGAGAGCAGCTGAATGACACTAAACTCACCTGAGAGCAGCTGAATGACACTAAACTCACCCGACAGCAGCTGAATGACACTAAACTCACCTGAGAGCAGCTGAAAGACACTAAACTCACCTGAGAGCAGCTGAATGACACTAAACTCACCCGACAGCAGTTGAACGACACTAAACTCACCCGACAGCAGCTGAAAGACACTAAACTCACCTGAGAGCAGCTGAATGACACTAAACTCACCTGAGAGCAGCTGAAAGACACTAAAACTCACCTGAGAGCAGCTGAATGACACTAAACTCACCTGACAGCAGCTGAACGACACTAACTCACCCGACCAGCAGTTGAACGACACTAAACTCACCTGACAGCAGTTGAACGACACTAAACTCACCTGAGAGCAGTTGAACGACACTAACTCACCTGACAGCAGCTGAACGACACTAAACTCACCTGAGAGCAGCTGAAAGACACTACACTCACCTGAGAGCAGCTGAATGACACTAAATCACCTGACAGCAGCTGAACGACACTAAACTCACCGACAGCAGTTGAACGCACTAAACTCACCTGAGAGCAGTTTGAACGACACTAAACTCACCCGACAAGCAGCTGAACGACACTAAACTCACCCGACAGCAGCTGAACGACACTAAACCCACCTGACAGCAGCTGAAAGACACTAAACTCACCTGACAGCAGCTGAACGACACTAAACTCACCTGAGAGCAGTTGAACGACACTAAACTCACCTGAGAGCAGTTTGAACGACACTAAACTCACCTGACAGCAGTTGAACGACACTAAACTCACCTGAGAGCAGTTGAACGACACTAAACTCACCTGAGAGCAGTTGAACGACACTAAACTCACCTGAGAGCAGCTGAACGACACTAAACTCACCCGACAGCAGTTGAACGACACTAAACTCACCTGAGAGCAGTTGAACGACACTAAACTCACCCGAGAGCGTTTGAACGACACTAAACTCACCTGACAGCAGGTTGAACGACACTAAACTCACCTGAGAGCAGTTGAACGACACTAAACTCACCCGAGAGCAGTTGAACGACACTAAACTCACCCGAGAGCAGTTGAACGACACTAAACTCACCTGACAGCAGTTGAACGACACTAAACTCACCTGAGAGCAGTTGAACGACACTAAACTCACCCGACAGCAGCTGACAGACGCTAAACTCACCCGACAGCAGCTGAAAGACGCTAAACTCACCTGACAGGCAGCTGAAATGACACTAAACTCACCCGACAGCAGCTGAAAGACGCTAAACTCACCCGACAGCAGCTGAATGACACTAACTCACCCGACAGCAGCTGAATGGACACTAAACTCACCCGACAGCGTTGAACGACACTAAACTCACCCGACAGCAGTTGAACGACACTAAACTCACCTGACAGCAGTTTGAACGACACTAAACTCACCCGACAGCAGCTGACCGACACTAAACTCACCTGACAGCAGCTGAAAGACACTAAACTCACCCGACAGCAGCTGAACGACACTAAACTCACCTGACAGCAGCTGAAAGGACACTAAACTCACCTGACAGCAGCTGAACGACACTAAACTCACCTGACAGCAGTTGAACGACACTAAACTCACCCGACAGCAGCTGAACGACACTAAACTCACCTGACAGCAGTCTGAACGACACTTAAACTCACCTGACAGCAGCTGAAAGACACTAAACTCACCTGACAGCAGTGACCGACACCTAAACTCACCTGAGAGCAGTTGAACGACACTAAACTCACCTGAGAGCAGTTGAACGACACTAAACTCACCTGACAGCAGCATAACGGCTCTGAACTGAGCAGCTTTAGCCTTATCAGAGTGACATGGAGTCATCGTTTTGGTGGACAGGTGTGTTTGATCCCTCCTGTCGTCCTCAGTGACCTGCCAGGATTTGGTGGTGGATGGTTCTGTTGGAGGAAGCGTCCTGCTGCCCTGCATCTTCACTGGGTCTCTGCAAAGCAAGGTGTTTTGGAGGGATAGAGATAATAACATAGTCTTGAACATTGAGAATGGTTCTCCAGTGTACTCATTACAGAACATGAGGTACAGAGAACGAGTGTTCAGCTTCCAGGAAGAATTCAGCAATGGAAACTTCTCCATCTTGATGAAGAACCTGCAGGTCAGTGATTCAGACACGTACGTCTGCACCATCCTTCCTGCAAATGTCGTGAGGAGAATCCAGCTGAAGGTTTCAGGTGAGCTGAAGTAACCTATAGACGATGAGGAGTTGGTGAGTCTCGCCATCACAGACGCTTTCCTGAACTGTCTTTGTGCTTCAGAGACAGTGAGTCCCACGCTGGCGGGAAAGACTGCAGAATCCTCAGGAGGAGCAGCAGGACCTTCCATCCTCCACGTGTTTCTGCTGGCTGCTGTCGGTGTGCTGCTCAGCTGCTAGAAGCTTCAGATCATGGTTCAGGTTTCAGGTTCAGCATCAAATATTTAGAGTCTCTTTAAGAACCACCTGAGAAAACCGTCCCTCCATAAATGGAAAGCAGTTACACTTAACCTCTGTTCTGCTCAGGATCACTAGAGGGTCATGAATGGAAGATAAATGAAGGAATCCTGATGGAAAACCTGTTTTTGAACATTTGTTTACAGCAACAGGAGCACCTTTATGAAGCACTGATGGACTTTTTAGTGTGAAAGTTTGTTTTCCGTTCTGTTTGTATCATCTTTGCTGTCTGTCGTCATGTTACATTAATAAACACCTCTGTGCTGCCTGTGGAATCCACAATCTTCTCTGCTTTGAGATGGTTTCCTGATAAGGAGCTATAGTTTCTGATTTTAAACGTTTGTTTAAAGATGTTAGTGTTTGTTTGAACTCCATTCTGATGAAGCACCGTTTCTGCTGTCCAGAGTAATCTGAGTACCTGCATGTTTCTGATGCTCTTTGACCTTTACATAAAGTATAAAGCTCACTTTTGAACCCTGAAGATGAGGCTGTGCTTCATGATTCAAACCAGGAGATCCTCAGGTCGACTGTGAAGAGAGCGGTTCCTGATGCTTGCTGTGGCTCAGTGGGTCACACCTTCTCTGTGTGGTCATCTGTCTGTGAAGGTTTGTTTTAAAAGAATCTTTTCCAGAATTTTGTAGATGAGAAAAAGTAAAGTGTAAAGATTCAGAGCTGGGATCTAGAGCAGGTTATTGCTCAGAGTGACTGGTCACCACACCTGAAGAAAACCGATTTTCTTTGAGAACATTAGACTGCAGAGAACATCACCATGTAGAGAACCTGCAGGTTTCAGTAACTTCCTGCACAGCAAAGTCACAGGTTGAAGAATAAGATGCAAGAGAAGCTTTAGTAATCCTGAAGAAAATCCAAACGTGGCCGGCTGTTTGCATTCACAACCACACTAGCACATCAGAAACCAAAAACAATACAATGAGAATGAAGCAGAAACATAACCAAAGATTCTAATCTATTTGTTAAAAAGCTCATATAAACATTAAAAATCAAAAATTCAATGAGACTTTCTTTTGGTGCTCAGTTATAGCACGAGGGACACAAGACTTCCTCTGTGGAGCAGCGCTGGGCAGTAGTCTTGCTGCTGAACATGCTCCTCCTGCAGGGGCTGGGAGCCGTTGGTCACACTGACCCTGAACTTGACGAGACCTTTGGAGCAGCGGGTGGAGCACCAATTTAACCCTTTATGACGACAACTTTCAGACTTTATGATTGCAACCCATTTTATATAACTTTGTTCTGGAGCCTCCGATACAGAGACCGAGGTCCACTGATCCAGCTTTCTCTGTATCCTGTTCATACAGCATCAACTCTTCTTCTGTTCAGATGAGGGCCAGCCTCTGCAAAAACCCATCAACAGCTTTAAATGCTGCTGCTGCGTCTGCATCTTACTGCTTCAGTGCATCAGATGTGGCTGCAGTCGTCTTAAAGAACGGACAGGTCGTCTCCAGTGGACCAAATCAAAGCTGATGCTTTGAGAAGGATCACAGCATCAGCTGCTGAAGGTCTGGAGGAGCTTGCAGTGTAATCTCCTCCAGAAGGGAGGGCCTTCCTTCAGTGCGTGACACATCTATGGTTTCATTTGAATACACACATCGTCATATTAGATGTGAAGTTGCAGGACGTGGCCGGGGTCAGTTGGGTGTGTCAGTGACCTCTCACTGGTTCCTGTGCCGTTCTCCTGACCAGCTGTTTCCTCTTTAACTCCATCTCTCCTTTCCTATCAGCCTCTGTCTCCTTCAGGCTCACAGTTTCCATCAGTCTCCCTGTTGCTGTGGTTCTATTCCTTCCTCTCTTCCTACCTCAGCTGACCTTTCCATCTGTGGGCCAGAAGAACAGAATCTGGAATTCATCACGGTGATGATGATGATGGTTTGAAGGAAAAGTTCTTCACTTATGTTCACCGTCTTATACTGGAGCAGAGGGAGTGTCTGTGGAAACCAGGTTTTTCTTAAGTCAGCATTAATGAATGTAAAGATTTGATGGAGTCTCTGTACATTACAGCCCGTTACATCATCTTCATCAGTCCCCCCCCACACACACACCTTCAAGAAAACACAAACAAGAAAACAAACTTCCCGGTTTGCTTAGCATTAAAGCAGGAAACACGTCTGCTGATGTTCCGATCACTTCCTGTTTCTTCCATGTCACATGACCCACTCACTCCATAGTTTCTGTGTTCGTAAAGGTCCAGCTGCTATAATGCAGATTATAATGATGTTATCCTGATGTTGCGGTGGATTAGTTCAGTTTTAACTTTAATTAAAAAGGTTTATTTTTATTGTTCTTACAAACAAAACTTTCCAGGATCAGGAATGAATCCATCAGAGGAACAGCTTAGGATAGAAATGGAGACGGTTTGAGATTAGATTTACTCAGATTACAGAGATAAAGTACTGGATAATCTCAATAATTATAATTAATCTTCACCCAATGATAGCTGGGATAGGCTCCAGCAGTTTCAGAACATGGATGGATGAATGGATGGTTTGATGTTAACAGAAAATCAGATTTTTACAACAAGTACCAGACAATAGAAGTTGTATAATTAAAATATAGAAGTAACTGAATACAGAGAAATGCTTAAGAAAAGACTCGTAATGAAGAAATCCAACAGGAGATAAATGACATGTCAGAAGGAGTGTGATTACAAATGTTTTGTTTCATTTTGAGGGAAACAAAGACGATAATGGAAAAAGAAGAAGCACGTGGAAATGTTTGGACGCGTTGAGAGGACGAACAGTGACGATGTTGAGGTTGGAGCGACCAGGAAAGAGGGGGTTCATGGAAAAGAAGGTCATGATGGTGGAGATGCAGAGGAGACAGTTAGACAGAAGTGGATGGTTCACTGTGTCGCCCCCTAAAGGCAGCAGCTGAAAGGGGAAGAAGAAAACAATCAGCCATGTGTGTGTGAGGAACCTCATTAACAACAGGACCTAACGTTAGCCTACGCAGGCAGACAAACCAATCCTGAACTATAGTGAAAAACAAAGTTTGCAGAAAAGTTGGCCTTTGTCAAAGTGAAGTGTGAGAGAAGCAGCTGCAGCTCAGTGGGACCAGCAGCAGACCTCATACCTTCCATCTGCTGCGACTGGGAGCTGGTACAGGTGAAAGCTGCTGCTCCATCCAGGTGTCTGCTGACCTTCTGCTTCTTCACCGAGGAAATAAGCAATCCTGCTAAAGCGCAGAAGAGTCAGAGCAGCAGGTCCTCCTTCCTCTACAAACAGTAGCACTCCCCTGCTACCAGAGACAGGACCAGGAACCCCACCAGGACGCCGTGGTAGATGATGCACTCATGAACGGGATGGACAGACGTGTTGGTGAGCGGAGAGATGAAAACCCCTGAAGATGAGTAGATGGAGAGGGGGGTCGTACTCAAATAAATGCAACTACCCCTGAACCACGTGCCAAGTACGCTGTTTGTACTACTAAGACTCTTATTGTGAAAGGGAAGCTCTTGTATTTTTGTTCACAGGTACAGAGTCTTACAGTGAAATCTGCTGCTTTCAGCTAAAATGGGAAGTTTTTATGGTTCTGAATAATGGACTGTATCAGACTGGACACATTTGGGTCTCTTAAAGTGAACCAATTTTTGTTTCCACCAAACATCTGGAACAAAGTTTCAGTCTGAATATGTGCAAGCAGACCTTGTTCCAGGAACCGCTCTCGGACCCATCTTTTGAGGTGGTCTCGGTTAGTTTCCAATCGGATTGAGGTTCGGTTCGGTCTGAGATTCCTTCATTTGAATCCAACTCCCTCCTGGCCTTCATTCAGATGGTCAAAACTGGTCAGTGAAATAAGAAGTTTGACGTGAACTATCCTGGCAAGGATTTGAGTCCTGACCAAATGTGAGGTTTAGGACTCAGTCTGGAACAAATCATTTTTCCAGTGTGACTACACCCTTAACATGTGGCTTTGATGAAAAGCAGGATGAAATGACCTGATAGTGGAACATGTCTGCAGTCAGCGCATACGTGAATGACTGCTGCTGGAAGCTGACTTAAAGCCTGGAAGCCAGAGACATGTCTACTTCTACTGTTGCAGCTGCTGCTTCAGCTTCATCACATTCCTGCTATCGCTGTGGTGCTGATAAACATTTGCAAACAGCCTGACATGGCTGGCTGCTGCAGCTAGATGTCAGAGCTGTCAGAAGGTGTCGTTTTGACCGTGTATGCTGTCAAACACAGACTCACTCTGTTAACACTGTGGAACTACCGGAGGTCCAAATCCCTTATTTCAACAATTCTGACTCATCTGACAGGATCCATTAACCTGCATCTGCCTCAGCGCCCCAGTTTACTGTGGACTCAGGTTGATCTGAATGAAAATCCATTTCAGCTGTCGGAGGACGTAAGGACCCGCATGTTGGCTGGAAGACAGTGTGACCTAATCTAGGTAGCATGTTATGTATCAAAGGACAACTGCAAAAGTCAAATGTGTTCATTCTAGACATTTTCTCTAAGTTGAAATCAAAAGTTATTATTTTAAAAGTTATTTGTGCTGATAGAAAATGTGAGATTAAAACAAATAAATGACTGATCTTCAGTTCATACATTAAAACAAGGCTGATGTTCATGTGACCAGCACGAAAAAAGATGTAAATTCCTGTCGGACACATTCACTCCGTGCAGCCAACATGCACATCAGATCATATTTTAAATGTGTCCAAGGCTGAAGTTGTAGGGTTTTGGAACCAGGTCGATTTGTTGTTTTCGGTTTGTAGTCATTTCCTGTTTTATTTTGTTGTACTTCCTGTGCTCACCGTTCTTCGCAGGTCACTTGTCGCTTCCTTCCTTATGTGTTCCCTCCCTCCTGACACACCTGTGTGTCATTGATAATCCTCTCTCCCCGTTATATACCCTCGTCTCCCTTGCACGGGTTGTCGGGTGGTTTTGGTTAGTACTTGGACTGATTACCTCTTTTCGAGCTATTAAATGAATGACTTTTTTCCATTTTCGAGTACCGTCTGCGTTTGTGTCCACACGGCAACCCTGACAGAAGTGTGTTGTGGGCCGCACAAACTTAAAGTCCCATTAGCTGTCACAAATATAGATGTGAGGAATGTGTTCTCCACATTTGATCCATCCCCTGGAGGAACAGTGAGCTGCAGAAACAGTGGCGCTCGGGAACCGTTTGGTGGTTTAACTCTTACCATAATACTATCCTAACCTTAAAACTTCCTCTGGGTCTGTGTGGCCAAGAAAAAAGAGAAAAGACATCAGCACTGGCCGCACGGGTTTCAAAAATTATGTGCAAATAGACCCTTTCCTAAAACAAAATAATGCATTCATTGAAACAGGTCTGTAATTTGCATTCTTTTTTAATGAAAGAGGAAGATGTTATGTTCTGATGTAGCCACTAGGGGGCGACGAAAGATCCATAGAGAAGAAGAAGAAGAAAAGAAATTGGCTGAACTGCCAACATGTTCTGTGTACAAGACTCAGTGAATAAAGTTTATCTGTAAAGATACGCCGTCTGATTCCTACGACCTCAAAGTAACAACGTTCCAACATTTCATCACCACTGAAATCAGCACGGGCTGCATGGTGGTGCAGTGGTTAGCGCTCTTGCCTCACAGCAAGATGGTTCCTGCTGGGGGGACTTGAAACAGTGTCACCACCTTTCTGTGTGGAGTGTGCATGTTCTCCTCGTGCATGCGTGGGTTTTCTCCGGAGACTCCGGCTTCCTCCCACCATCCAAAAACATGCTTCATAGGTTCATTGGTTATTCTAAATTGTCCCTAGGTGTGGATGTGAGTGTTCATAGGTGTGTGACTGTGGCCCCTGCAACAGACTGGCGACCAGTCCAGGGGTGTCCTCTGCCTTCACCCATGAGTAGCCGGGTTAGGCTCCAGCAACCCCGTGACCCCAAAAGGGATAAAGCGATTTGGAAAATGAATGAATGAAATCAGGATTAGATCTCTGCAGGAAGACGTTCTTACCTGAATCTGGAAAGAAAGAGTCCACAATGATCTTACTGCCATGTTTCTTTACAGCACAGAAGTAAGACCTGCTGTCGTCTGCAGTGAAGTTCTTGATCACCAGACGGTTTTCCAGAATTAAATATTTAGATTCCAAACCCGCAGAGTGGTACAGAACTGTGTTAGGATAAAAAACCTGTCCGATTTCTGTTCTGATCTGACTGTAGATTTCCACAGACCAGAAGATGTCTTTGTTCCTGATGGAACAGTTTAAGGAGACATCTTTACCCAACTCTGCTCTGAACTTCGTCAGGTTCTGTCCTCCTGCACTGACCATCATCATCATCATCATCAGCAGCAGCAGCAGCTCCATGATCCGGTTGAGCTCTGCTGTCAGATGAAGCTTGATCTTCCTGTTCCTCTGACTCATGAGCTGCTCAGTCTGCTGTCAAACCACAGACCCAACCAGAGGAGGGAAATGAAACTTCAAATGTCGAGCAGTTTTTTCTAACTTCAGCTGATTCTTCTCACTGATGCAGTCCTGTGAGGAAGAGGCAGCGCACATGTGATGAAGACCTGGGTACAGGTAAAGGTGAGGAAGACTGCAGAGAAGAAACACGATGGCAGCACACACTCTTCCTCCTACTCTTCATCATCAGTCAAATGAGGATTGTGACCCAGTGGCTCCACCTTGTGTCTGACAGTTGTCATCGCAGCAAAAATAAACCACAACCAGTAAAGTTCAACAACACACCTCAAACACTCACATCTACGGGTCAGAACCAGCAGAACTACAGTCAGAACCTTGACCAATCAGCATCAAGCATGGCAGAAAGAGCTGGAATGAGTCCTTACCAGAACCGGGTCAGATCTTCTCCACGGGTTTCCTGCCTGAAGGATGAAGATCCAGCCGAAGTCTTGATTGGTGAGGAGCAACAAACATGAGATGAGAGTGAAAATGAAGCTGCAGTTCTCCTGATCAGAGAAATCTTTATACAAATCTGAAGATCACAGACGAGTTTAGTTTTTTACAAAATAAAAAGACCTTTTGTAGGGACATGGCTCAGTTCAGCCCTAACCTGGGTCCAATCAGAACATATCCTGTTCAGAGCTGTTCACCTGTTTGTAGCAAAGCAGGAACTCAACTGACCGGAAGCTACGGTCAGCAAAGAAGACTCTGTGTTCATCTTCCTCTGACAGGAAGTTGTTTGTTTGTGACAAACAATGGTAAATAAGGTACTGCAAAACACTCAATAAAATGTAGTGACAAAGTACACACAAGTAAACAAAGTAGTGAATACATTTGTTAAGCTTGTTATCAGTTCACTAACATGGCCTTTGAAGACAATCGTCTGACCTTAGAAGTTGTTTGTGACAAACAACCACATGGATGTGGTTTAGCGCTGCAGAGGAAGTGACAGAAACGAGGACGAGACGCTTTTTTAGGAGACGCTCTGGTGACATCATCACTCACCACAGCGACATGCTTGGATCATTTTTCTGAAAAATAAATGTTATTTAAAAGGATTACACTCAAAGCCACATGAAGGAGGCAGACATGCAACTTAAAAGTAAAAAAAAAAAAAAAGAAAATTACAATCAGGGGTTTTCATGCAAACTGGAATCTTCAGGTTCTGTTCAAGCAGACAGAGTTCTGACATTTGTGTGTTTCATAGACTTAAGCGTTTTAAAATCTAAACAGATCTGTTTATGGAATATACTAAATAATGGATTGATTTTTAAGAACCTGCTCCTGTAGATAAAACCTTCCCCACATATTAATAAAATATGAAATGCCAGATCAGATCATTTATCACTGGAAACTGCTCCTAATGATACTGTACTATTTTTGTTATGGACTAGGAATAGGACACAGATGAGCAGCACCAACAGAATAAAAACGATTTCTTTATATCCATTCTAGAAACAGATGTTTTTATATTGACCTCACATAAGGAATAGTTATTTTCTCAAAAGCCAAAATGTAAATGCAACCGTTCCTCGTATGGATAAAAGACATTCATGAATTTAAAACACATTTCCTTGTATTTTGGAAGAACTGCATGTTTAACACACTGAGATCTTAGCTTGCACATTTCCTCTTGTGTGTAACACATTATTAACCCGACTGGAGGATATTTGAATGAAAGGCTGAGCTTTCATTCTTACATTGTCTTCTATCATTTAATTCAAACTTACTGGAAAAAACTTCAAATGAGAACATGTTTCCACTGTCATTTATCATGACCAAATACCCTTATCAAGCCCATTTTTTGTAAAATAAAGATTTGTTCAGACATAAAATATACCGACAGCTCCATATGGGAGTGTTGTGTGGACTACAGTAATGTTTTAATGGGAGTTTCCAGTATTGTAACAACTGCTGATACAAACTTTAAAAGGAAGTGTCATTGGAGGGTCAATGAAACCGAATATTCCTCCCATTTTTTAAAAAGATTTGAGCCAACAGTTTTTAATCAGACCATGCAAACGTTCAAACTCTGTGGCTTTAAGTCCACCTGCACTCTAATCCTTCACTTATTTCTTTGTTGATAACAAATGTGGGAGAAATGCCATTTGGTGATTTAGCTACACTGTTGGTGTCAGAGATTGTTTCAAAAGGGGAGAGGAGCCTGGAGGGCGTCCGTGTCTTCGTGGTGCGGGTTCTGGTCCTTGCCCTCAGCTGCCCTTCCTACATTACAACATTAGGAGAGTCTGGTGGGGCTATGTTCTCTACACCTTACTGGGCCCACTTCTCTGGTCATCCCTCCTCTAGGTGGGGGTAGCTGACCCCCGCCGTGCTCTCTTCTGGATCTGCCCTGGAGCTTTGGGGCAGGTCTCCCTTGGGGGGCCCTGGCTTGTACCCCGCGCTGAGGGGGAGGGCTGCTGCTCTTCTGACTGGGCTGGGCCTTACACTCTGTGGTTCCGTACCTCACTGCTCTCGGGTGTTGGGGGGCCCGAGTGGCGGTCCTGCGGGCCCTGGTCTGGGTGGGTGGATTTCCTCTGTTGGCCCCACAGTATGGGTGCGGGGGGCGGGCCCTGGTCACCGCTGCTGCCCTCTGCAGGGGTCTTGGTGTGGGGATGGCTGGGACTTCTCCCTCCTTTTATTTTTTTTACCTTCCATCATCCACTTCAGCTTAACATAACATTCACCTGAAATCAGGCGTCGGCTCACCTTTACACCTTCAAATAGTTTACGTGTCAGAATGTGATGCTTTTATGGAAAGTCTTTTCAACATCATTTAGATATCCTTGATATCAGTGTGGGGTTATGGACCCAGGACATTGGTTGTTGTTGTGTTTGGTGTTCACTTCCTGTTTTATTTTGTTATTGGTTGTGCTTCCTGTGTTTCCTCTGCTCTTTCAGGTTTCTTGACACTTCTCTCCTGGTGTGTGTTCCCTCCCTCCTAAATCCCGTTTTCAATGACCTCATCCTCTCCTCCTGGTTATAAGTCGTCGTCTCCCCTGCACTGGTTGTTGGGTGGTTTTTGTTCCTTCATGGATTTGTGGTCAAGTTTCGAGAACGGTTTTCAAATAAATGAAAGACTTTTCATTTAACATTGCCGTCTGCAATTGTGTCTGCACGTCAACCCTGACAATCAGATGTTTTTAAAGCTAACTAGTAATGCCAAAAGTACAACTAGTTAACTAGGAACAGCAAAAAATGTGAACTAGTTTCACTAGTAATCATTAAAAGTGTGCACTAGCTCACTAGGGACACTATTTGTGCTCACTTGTGAACTAGTGTCAATCTAAAAAGGCAACTAGTTAACTGGTTACTTGCAGATTTTCTACTAGTTTACTAGGTAAAGGTCCTGTAAAGCTCACTAGTTAACTAGTGTCACCAAAATATTGTACTAGTTCACTAAAGACATGCAAAATGTTAACTAGTTGACTAGTGAGGCATATTTAAGTCTTACTAGTTGACTAGTGGGACAGGAAAATGGCACTAGTTAACTATTGTACTGCAAAAAGACCACTAGTTAACTAGTGGGAATAATTTATTCTCACTAGTTAACTAGTGTTTCAGTTTGCTAATGTGGAGGAGATCTGGAAACCAGAGAATATTTTCCTATTGGCTCTGCAGCTCCAACCCAGGATTAACCCTTTCAACTCCAGTGTACTTTTACTGTTGATAACTGAAGCCATGTGCTTTTTATTATTCTTTCAGAACAAATATGTGAACATTTCATTGTCAATGTAAAAAAAGTTAAACAAAAATGTCAATTTGATTTTACTTTTTCCATTTTTATGTTATTTTAGGGACCATTGTGGGTTTTTATGTCATAAATAGAAAGGTACTAACAATATTCTACACATGCCTTAATAGAGGATTTATTGAGTCAATATTGTGATGCATTCTGGTGGTAATTCTTGAAATCATGATACACTGACCTCACCTGTCTGTCCTGGGAGGCGATCCCTCCTTCATGTGGACATCACAGAGGTTTCTTCTTCTTTTTCTCCCCAAAATATATATATTTTTTGGCTTTTACTTACCAAGAAGGATGGTCTAATGGCAGGTATGCCCAGCTTAGTTTACTCTGTTTAGTTTAGTCTGTTTACATTAGTTTAACAATCAGCTACTGTTCAAATTTTACAACTGTCTTGATGTTTTTCTGCATAAATATCGATAGGAAGCCCACTATAAAATTATGTTGTAAGATTGGTCAATATAAATGAAACTGAACTTAATTGAATTCATTTAAATTGTATTTGAGTGTCTGTTTTTGTTCTCATATGCAATAGCAGTCAGATGGTTAATGGAAATAAAAAAAATAAAATCACATAAAAATAGCAGTTATCTACCTCACACAGAGGCTATTAGGCTACTGCTGTGATTGGACAAACTGTGACACATTTTTGACTGTTATAGAATTGTATTCTCGTCCCCTTAATGAAATTGTTCACTTTGCAGTATCAATGACAAAATAAAATGAATTTTCAGTTTTTTTAAAAATGTGTCCCGTGGCTGGAGAGGTAAAGATGAGGAATTCTTTACAGAAATTCCAGAGTCTGCAAGATGTTGGATCATTCTCAAAATATAACTAATTATTTCTTTACCCATTTGGTGAAAATGTGTCCATAACTTCCGGTGACAAGTTGCCAACAAACAAACAGACCCTGGTGAAAACAAAATCTTCTTTAAACAGGTAATGAAAAAGGAGGTTTTCTAAAAAACCTGTACTCACTCTGGTTCATCTAGTGACCATTTTAGGTATTACAGCTAAATATACCTCAGTAAAGTTAAGGAAATATTAGTCTATCATTGCTAAAAGATGTTATGTAAAAAGAGAAGCATTCTATTTTTAATATTTTGAAAACTAACCATATCTGCATTTTTAATTGTGAATCCTGACAGACTTTTAGATTATAACTAGTTCACTACTGAGCACAGATAGTGACCTAGTTCACAATTTTAAGCTTTACTAGTTCACTAGTTCAGATTTTTTTGCTGTGGACATGTTATCTAGTGTGCTTTTTTTGGCCTTACATGTTTACATGTAGAGCTCAATATGCTTTAACTAGTAAACCAGTACACATTTTTTCCAAATGACTAGTAAGATTTTTAGGTCTCACTAGTGACACAATTGTATCTTCACTTGTTCACTAGAAGGCTTTTTAGCTCTTACTAGTTGACTAGTGAGAATAAATTATTCCAACTAGTTAACTAGTGGTCTTTTTGCAGTACAATAGTTAACTAGTGCCATTTTCCTGTCCCACTAGTCAACTAGTAAGACTTAAATATGCCTCACTAGTCAACTAGTTAACATTTTGCATGTCTTTAGTGAACTAGTACAATATTTTGGTGACACTAGTTAACTAGTGAGCTTTACAGGACCTTTACTAGTAAACTAGTAGAAAATCTGCAGGTAACCAGTTAACTAGTTGCCTTTTTAGATTGACACTAGTTCACTAGTGAGCACAAATAGTGTCCACTAGTGAGCTAGTGCACACTTTTAATGATTACTAGTGAACTAGTTCACATTTTTTGCTGTTCCTAGTTAACTAGTTGTACTTTCGGCATTACTAGTTAGCTTTAAAACATCTGATATCAAGGATATCTAAATGATGTTGAAAGACTTTCCATATGCTTTACATGTGTTGGTTTGTACGCATAAGTGTGCGAGTGAACTGTATGTTGATAAGTTTGTGAAGACTCTTGGACCAGCAGGTATGTTTGTAACAGCTGAGTGTGAGGACAGGCCCCCGCCCATTTTAGATTTACACTCACATAGGATTGTAATGATTATAAGCCTCCAGCATTTTGTTGCCTGTTGTTTTCCTTTTCTGTCCTCCCTTGTCTGTAATCATCTTCTAACTTCTATAATCCATCCTTTTTTCTTTTTCTTTTGCCCCCCCCCAACTCTCTCTCTCTTTTTCTTCTCTGTCTTTTTCCGTCCGGTCCAACAAAAAGAACACAAACAAAATTAATACAATTAATTAATCAAGTTTAGTTTAAATTACAAAAGGGGTTTACATGAATATAACCCTGATTGTAACAATAAAATCTGTCTAAATCAAGAGGCTCTCAGCTCAGATCTGTTTGCTGGACAGGACAAGCTAAAAAAATAGATTGTTTTAACAAAACTCATGAAATCAGGTCCAAATCTAAATCATTCTAAAGTGTGAAACATGAATTTAAGCTCAACTGTGTCAAAAGCTATAAAGAGTCTAAAAATAAAATGAAACCACCGTCTTCAAACTAACTAGTTATAATCGAGCAGGTCAAGTACAAAGCAGACATTATGAATTGATCGTCCTTTTAAAAACCCTGATTGTGATCTTTGGCTTAGTTCTTTAACAGCAATTGTAACGTCTGAAAACACATCTTTGTTTTGGGTTCCAGAGTTGTATCCATATCTTCCCCAGAATAACAAGCTTATCTTTAATAGAAACACAAAGTAACCAGTGACCAGAACCATCTTTTTTTGCAGCTAAAAGTTTGCCAGAAAAATGACATTGTAATAAAGTGAGCCCTGCATAGTGCCATGAGAAAAGTAGATTTTGTCTCCCCACTAACTAGCCCAAAAAATGTCATCCTTCTCATTGGAGTGAGTTTCTTGAAGACAACAACATTGAACTATTTGGTTTTTGCAAAACAAAAAGAAGGGATTTCCCAAAAACTCCTGTAGTAGATGTTCTTTCCCTTCATCTCGGGCCCGCTCCATCTTCAGCCACACGGCCGCTTGAGCTTCTAGGTCCGCTTCACTGAAGTCCTCTTTGACGCGGATCCCCAGGTCTTTGCAGGTCTAACAGTTCTTAGTGATCTTCCACAAAGCATCTCTGTGGTGCCTCACGATGAACAGGAGGAATGACCTGGCGATGTTCTTCTTTCTCCCTCTTCCTCAGTTGATGAACAACCGTGTCCATCACGTTTGCCCACTGCGGTGCGATCTTGAAAAAAATTCCAACCCAACATTTCCTTGAATGTTCTTGTCATCCTTTTCTTTCAGACCATGAACTGGTAACACGTTATATGAAGATTCCTTAACAAGCTTTGTTAACACAGGAACAAGCATTATTATTGCTCTTATTGTAGGGTTTTGGAACCAGGTCGATTGTTGTTTTCGGTTGTAGTCATTTCCTGTTTTATTTTGTTGTACTTCCTGTGCTCACCGTTCTTCGCAGGTCACTTGTCGCTTCCTTCCTTATGTGTTCCCTCCCTCCTGACACACCTGTGTGTCATTGATTAATCCTCTCTCCCCGTTATATACCCTCGTCTCCCTTGCACGGGTTGTCGGGTGGTTTTGGTTACTACTTGGACTGATTACCTCTTTTCGAGCTATTAAATGAATGACTTTTTTCCATTTTCGAGTACCGTCTGCGTTTGTGTCCACACGCCAACCCTGACACTTATAGGGCGTTAGTAAGACATTTATTAGTACAATAAGCCTAATAATGTTTATGAGATAGCTTAGATAACACATTTACAAGCATGGGTGGTACGGGAGGATCTCAGATGGGTGGCGTTCTGCATTGGACCCTGGGCTCAGCGGGGACACTATTCTCTGACCGGGCCGGAGCGTCTGCTCTCTGTGCTCCTGTGGCCCCCAACTCTTTGCTGCTGGGGGCTTCTGCAGTGGTCCTTCTGACGCAGCTCTGGTTGGGTTACCTGGGGCATGGACTCATTTGTTCTTCCTCTCTGCGTGTGTCATGTGGGAGTTGAGTCACAAAATACAGACAACACCAGGTGAACATTTCAGGATTTATTAAAAATGATAAGAACATTGTATTCTGTTCTGATCAGCACTGGCTGTGAACATTTCTTTTGTCTTTGAAGCATCATCAATCTCCGGATCAAAAATCCTCTTTGCTTTCATGCCGATCATTTTCCTGAAGTCACGACCTTTCCGTCTTCACGCACTAATCAATGTTCAAACCACTTCTTCTAATTCATCATTCACGTTCTTTGAACCTCCACCAGGAAATGGTTTGCTCCTTCTTTTTCTGCAGCGTCTTCTCCATATCAACATCTGCTTGCGTCGTTCTCAGAGACGTTTAGGATCCATCCCAAAATGTGGTGCAGATTTCTCACCAGAATGTTTTTTGGTGAATGCCAGTTTAAACACTGAATGGAATGAGCCATCGTTACACTGGTTCACAACACAAATACCACAGTCTGCTGGTGTGTGCACGACTGTGCGCATGGCATGCATGAGAGGGGGGGGGGGGTTTCCTAAAGAAGCCCGGCCACTATTAGATACTGACGTCCATAGTAACCAACTCATGTTAGACCCGGCATTTATGGGAGACCAACCAATAAATCCATAAAACCTGAAATGTTTGTCTGGTGTTGTCTGCATTTCTTGATTGAATTTCACTGCAAAATGAACTCATTCACCATCACCCTTCCGTCTGTGATGGAAAAGATGCCGGTCTCTAATGAACACCCATCTGGCTGCCAAATTTTTTGGAATAACCTCCTGGGCTTATTTAGAAGAAATACCACTCTAAGTTAAAATATGGCAGATTGTCTGCTGTAGTCTTTATTGATAATGACACTGACCATCACTGCAGCCACAGCGTGTTCACACACTCCTTTCCTGGGAAAGGCGTGGTGATGCAACAGACTAGCATTCTAGCATTTGTTAGCGTTTTTTTCAGAGGGTTGTTGTGAAGTCCTGCTGAAGGTCCAAAGTTCCAGGATGAAAGTCTTTAGTTCACACCTCGGAGAAAATGGGACAGTGAAATGTGAAGCCACTGACAGAGGTAAATGAAACTAAGCACCTCTGGTAACAGTGAAGCTAGCCTGTTTCCCGTTAAGCTGGTAAACTTTCCTATCAGAAAGCAGCTGAAGTTGATCAAAGCGCTCCTCAGACCTGAGATGAATGTCTGAGGAATTTGTTCATGATTCATTTTCATTTGATGCTAATTGCAGATTAATGACCTTTATTTACATGATTGGGGCTGAGAACAGTTCTAAAGAGTTCAGACATGAACTCCAGACTTCCTTAGTCCAACCATATATTCACACAAATGCAGTAATTGGATTACTGAATGTAATCATATTACAGAAATAATTAGATTTTTTTAGAAATAGATTTGGATTTCAGATTTCAGACTGATTTCTCGAAATTTACGTTTGCAGGAATGTTGGGTGAGACTTCTCTGGGAACTGATGGTCGTTTTAAATACGGGGCCTCTGTTCTTAGTCTCTGCACACAGAGAGGTGTAAAGCAGGTGGAACTTCAGAGCTTCAGTGCTGATCTGACAGCTCAGTCCTGCTGATGAGGACAGTTCTCCGATAAATTCAACATAAAAGTGTTTCCATTCACAGAACATCTGCTTGGAGATGGAGAATCCAACAGCAGCAGATCCACATGAAGCCCTTGTTGTCAGGGCTCGGGCATCCCACTCCCCTCCCTCCGACCAGCAGATGGAGCCCTCTCCATAGTACTGGGTTACCTCTGTTTTGCCTCACTGTGTTTGACTCTTGCCTGGTTCCTGACTATGTCCTGCCTTGTTCTAGCCTGTTTGCTCTTGCAATTAAATACGTTTTCACATGGATCCAACTGTCTCAGCTCCTTTGTTACACTTGTGAGCTATCATTTTCATTAAATAAAAACAGCTCCAACTTTTAGCAGCTACAAGTCCTATAAAGTGAATTATAAAAGGATGTTGTCCAAATGTGTTTGTGCTTTCCATTGTCATTTTCAGACAAACTTAAGAAGAACCTGCAAGTTGTCTCTAAAAGAATAAAATTCAAAAGATTTCCATGTTTGCAGAGAACTCAGAGAACCTTAGTGTCGTCCATTTACATGATTGAAAACAAAAAGGAGGGAAACAATGAGTGTTTGGGAAACACTATTGAAAAAAAGCTGCCAAGTCTGCGATTTCAAAGTGTGGACAGTGCTTTTTCTTTTGTTTTGGCAAAAAGATCTACATTACAGATTTATTTCAGGATTTCTGTTATCCTT
The DNA here is from genome assembly GCA_016861445.1 of Oryzias woworae. Lineage (NCBI taxonomy): Eukaryota > Metazoa > Chordata > Actinopteri > Beloniformes > Adrianichthyidae > Oryzias > Oryzias woworae. Next base: position 15,547 of record BOLG01001626.1, on the reverse strand, counting down.
ACCCCCACACAATCACATGTGCATGTATGTGAGCGTGCATGTGTTTGTGGTATGTGCATGTATGTGAGCGTGCATGTGTTTGTGGTATGTGCATGTGTGTGAGCGTGCATGTGTTTGTGGTATGTGCATGTATGTGAGCGTGCACGTGTTCGTGGTATGTGCATGTATGTGAGCGTGCATGTGTTTGTGGTATGTGCATGTATGTGAGCGTGCATGTGTTTGTGGTATGTGCATGTATGTGAGCGTGCATGTGTTTGTGGTATGTGCATGTATGTGAGCGTGCACATGTTCGTGGTATGTGCATGTATGTGAGCGTGCATGTGTTTGTGGTATGTGCATGTATGTGAGCGTGCACGTGTTCGTGGTATGTGCATGTATGTGAGCGTGCATGTGTTTGTGGTATGTGCATGTATGTGAGCGTACATGTGTTTATTGTATGTGCATGTATGTGAGCGTGCAAGTGTTTGTGGTATGTGCATGTATGTGAGCATGCACGTGTTTGTGGTATGTGCATGTATGTGAGCGTGCATGTGTTTGTGGTATGTGCATGTATGTGAGCGTACATGTGTTTAGTGTATGTGCATGTATGTGAGCGTGCACGTGTTTGTGGTATGTGCATGTATGTGAGCGTGCATGTGTTTGTGGTATGTGCATGTATGTGAGCGTACATGTGTTTATTGTATGTGCATGTATGTGAGCGTGCAAGTGTTGTGGTATGTACATGTATGTGAGCGTGCACGTGTTTGTGGTATGTGCATGTATGTGAGCGTGCATGGTGTTTTGTGGTATGTGCATGTATGTGAGCGTGCACGTGTTTTGTGGTATGTGCATGTATGTGAGCGTGCATGTGTTTGTGGTATGTGCATGTATGTGAGCGTGCATGTGTTTGTGGTATGTGCATGTATGTGAGCGTGCATGTGTTTGTGGTATGTGCATGTATGTGAGCGGTGCATGTGTTTGTGGTATGTGCATGTATGGAGCGTGCACTGTTCGTGGTATGTGCAATGTATGTGAGCGTGCATGTGTTTGTTGGTATGTGCATGTATGTGAGCGTACATGTGTTTATTGTATGTGCATGTATGTGAGCGTGCACGTGTTGTGGGTATGTGCATGTATGTGAGCGTGCACGTGTTTGTGGTATGTGCATGTTATGTGAGCGTTGCATGTGTTAGTGGTATGTGCATGTATGTGAGCCGTGCACGTGTTTGTGGTATGTGCATGTATGTGAGCGTGCATGTGTTTGTGGTATGTGCATGTTAGTAAGCGTGCACTTGTTTGTGGTATGTGCATGTATGTGAGCGTGCATGTGTTTGTTGGTATGTGCATGTATGTGAGCGTGCACGTGTGTAGTGGTATGTGCATGTATGTGAGCGTGCACGTGGTTCGTGGTATGTGCATGTATGTGAGCGTGCATGTGTTGGTGGTATGTGCATGTATGTGAGCGTGCATTGTGTTTGTGGTATGTGCATGTATGTTGAGCGTGCATGTGTTTGTGGTATGTGCATGTATGTGAGCGTGCATGTGTTTTGTGGTATGTGCAAGTATGTGAGCGTGCATGTGTTTGTGGTATGTGCATGTATGTGAGCGTGCATGTGTTTGTGGTATGTGCATGTATGTGAGCGTGCATGTGTTTGTGGTATGTGCATGTATGTGAGCGTGCACGTGTTATGGTATGTGCATGTATGTGAGCGTTGCACGTGTTCGTGGTATGTGCATGTATGTGAGCGTGCATGTGTTTGTGGTATGTGCATGTATGTGAGCGTGCATGTGTTTGTGGTATGTGCAAGTATGTGAGCGTGCATGTGTTTGTGGTATGTGCATGTATGTGAGCGTGCATGTGTTTGTGGTATGTGCATGTATGTGCGCGTGCATGTGTTTGTGGTATGTGCATGTATGTGAGCGTGCATGTGTTTGTGGTATGTGCATGTATGTGAGCGTGCATGTGTTTGTGGTATGTGCATTTATGTGCGTGTGCATGTGTTTGTGGTATGTGCATGTATGTGAGCGTGCATGTGTTTATTGTATGTGCATGTATGTGAGCGTGCATGTGTTTTGTGGTATGTGCATGTATGTGAGCGTGCATGTGTTTGTGGTATGTGCATGTATGTGAGCGTGCATGTGTTTGTGGTATGTGCATGTATGTGAGCGTGCATGTGTTTGTGGTATGTGCATGTATGTGAGCGTGCAAGTGTTTGTGGTATGTGCATGTATGTGAGCGTGCACGTGTTCGTGGTATGTGCATGTATGTGAGCGTGCATGTGTTTGTGGTATGTGCATGTATGTGAGCGTGCACGTGTTGTGGTATGTGCATGTTATGTGAGCGTGCATGTGTTTGTGGTATGTGCATGTATGTGAGCGTGCATGTGTTTGTGGTATGTGCATGTATGTGAGCGTGCACGTGTTAGTGGTATGTGCATGTATGTGAGCGTGCACGTGTTTGTGGTATGTGCATGTATGTGAGCATGCACGTGTTTTGTGGTATGTGCATGTATGTGAGCGTGCAATGTGTTTGTGGTATGTGCATGTATGTGAGCGTGCATGTGTTTGTGGCATGTGCATGTATGTGAGCGTGCACGTGTTTGTGGTATGTGCATGTATGTGAGCGTGCATGTGTTTGTGGTATGTGCATGTATGTGCGTGTACATGTGTTTGTGGTATGTGCATGTATGTGAGCGTGCATGTGTTTGTGGTATGTGCATGTATGTGAGCGTGCATGTGTTTGTGGTATGTGCATGTATGTGAGCGTGCATGTGTTTTTGGTATGTGCGTGTATTGTGCGTGTGCATGTGTTTGTGGTATGTGCATGTATGTGAGCGTGCATGTGTTTATTGTATGTGCATGTATGTGAGCGTGCATGTGTTTGTGGTATGTGCATGTATGTGAGCGTGCACGTGTTTATTGTATGTGCATGTATGTGAGCGTGCATGTGTTTGTGGTATGTGCATGTATGTGAGCGTGCATTTGTTTGTGGTATGTCCATGTATGTGAGCGTGCATGTGTTTATTGTATGTGCATGTATGTGAGCGTGCAAGTGTTTGTGGTATGTGCATGTATGTGAGCGTGCATGTGTTTATTGTATGTGCATGTATGTGGGCGTGCATGTGTTTGTGGTATGTGCATGTATGTGAGCGTGCACGTGTTTGTGGTATGTGCATGTATGTGAGCGTGCATGTGTTTGTGGTATGTGCATGTATGTGCGTGTGCATGTGTTTGTGGTATGTGCATGTATGTGAGCGTGCATGTGTTTGTGGTATGTGCATGTATGTGAGCGTGCATGTGTTTGTGGTATGTGCATGTATGTGCGTGTGCATGTGTTTGTGGTATGTGCATGTATGTGAGCGTGCAAGTGTTTGTGGTATGTGCATGTATGTGAGCGTGCACGTGTTTATTGTATGTGCATGTATGTGAGCGTGCATGTGTTTGTGGTATGTGCATGTATGTGAGCGCGCATTTGTTTGTGGTATGTCCATGTATGTGAGCGTGCATGTGTTTATTGTATGTGCATGTATGTGAGCGTGCACGTGTTTGTGGTATGTGCATGTATGTGAGCGTGCATGTGTTTGTGGTATGTGCATGTATGTGAGCGTGCATGTGTTTGTGGTATGTGCATGTATGTGAGCGTGCATGTGTTTGTGGTATGTCCATGTATGTGAGCATGCATGTGTTTATTGTATGTGCATGTATGTGAGCGTGCATGTGTTTGTGGTATGTGCATGTATGTGAGCGTGCATGTGTTTATTGTATGTGCATGTATGTGAGCGTGCATGTGTTTGTGGTATGTGCATGTATGTGAGCGTGCATGTGTTTGTGGTATGTGCATGTATGTGAGCGTGCATGTGTTTATTGTATGTGCATGTATGTGAGCGTGCATGTGTTTGTGGTATGTGCATGTATGTGAGCGTGCATGTGTTTGTGGTATGTGCATGTATGTGAGCGTGCAAGTGTTTGTGGTATGTGCATGTATGTGAGCGTTGCATGTGTTTATTGTATGTGCATGTATAGTGGGCGATGCATGTGTTTGTGTATGTGCATGTATGTGAGCGTGCACGTGTTTGTGGTATGTGCATGTATGTGAGCGTGCATGTGTTTGTGGTATGTGCATGTATGTGCGTGTGCATGTGTTAGTGGTATGTGCATGTATGTGAGCGTGCATGTGTTTGTGGTATGTGCATGTATGTGAGCGTGCATGTGTTTGTGGTATGTGCATGTATGTGTGTGTGCATGTGTTTGTGGTATGTGCATGTATGTGAGCGTGCAAGTGTTTGTGGTATGTGCATGTATGTGAGCGTGCACGTGTTTTATTGTATGTGCATGTATGTGAGCGTGCATGTGTTTGTGGTATGTGCATGTATGTGAGCGCGCATTTGTTTGTGGTATGTCCATGTATGTGAGCGTGCATGTGTTTATTGTATGTGCATGTATGTGAGCGTGCACGTGTTTGTGGTATGTGCATGTATGTGAGCGTGCATGTGTTTGTGGTATGTGCATGTATGTGAGCGTGCAAGTGTTTGTGGTATGTGCATGTATGTGAGCGTGCATGTGTTTGTGGTATGTGCATGTATGTGAGCGTGTACGTGTTTGTGGTATGTGCATGTATGTGAGCGTGCATGTGTTTGTGGTATGTGCATGTATGTGAGCGTTGCACGTGTTTGTGGTATGTGCATGTATGTGAGCGTGCATGTGTTTGTGGTATGTGCATGTATGTGAGCGTGCATGTGTTTATTGTATGTGCATGTATGTGAGCGTGCATGTGTTTGTGGTATGTGCATGTATGTGAGCGTGCATGTGTTTGTGGTATGTGCATGTATGTGAGCGTGCAATGTGTTTATTGTATGTGCATGTATGTGAGCGTGCATGTGTTTGTGGTATGTGCATGTATGTGAGCGTGCATGTGTTTGTGGTATGTGCATGTATGTGAGCGTGCAAGTGTTTGTGGTATGTGCATGTATGTGAGCGTGCATGTGTTTATTGTATGTGCATGTATGTGGGCGTGCATGTGTTTGTGGTATGTGCATGTATGTGAGCGTGCACGTGTTTGTGGTATGTGCATGTATGTGAGCGTGCACTGTGTTGTGGTATGTGCATGTATGTGCGTGTGCATGTGTTAGTGGTTATGTGCATGTATGTGAGCGTTGCATGTGTTTGTGGTTATGTGCATGTATGTGAGCGTGCATGTGTTTGTGGTATGTGCATGTATGTGTGTGTGCATGTGTTTGTGGTATGTGCATGTATGTGAGCGTTGCAAGTGTTTGTGGTATGTGCATGTATGTGAGCGTGCACGTGTTTATTGTATGTACATGTATGTGAGCGTGCATGTGTTTGTGGTATGTGCATGTATGTGAGCGCGCATTTGTTTGTGGTATGTCCATGTATGTGAGCGTGCATGTGTTTATTGGTATGTGCATGTATGTGAGCGTGCACGTGTTTGTGGTATGTGCATGTATGTGAGCGTGCATGTGTTTGTGGTATGTGCATGTATGTGAGCGTGCAAGTGTTTGTGGTATGTGCATGTATGTGAGCGTTGCATGTGTTTGTGGTATGTGCATGTATGTGAGCGTGCACGTGTTTGTGGTATGTGCATGTATGTGTGCGTGCATGTGTTTGTGGTATGTGCATGTATGTGAGCGTGCACGTGTTTGTGGTATGTGCATGTATGTGAGCGTGCAATGTGTTTGTGGTATGTGCATGTATGTGAGCGTGCATGTGTTTGTGGTATGGCATGTATGTGAGCGTGCACGTGTTTGTGGTATGTGCATGTATGTGAGCGTGCATGTGTTTGTGGTATGTGCATGTATGTGAGCGTGCATGTGTTTGTGGTATGTGCATGTATGTGAGCGTGCATGTGTTTGTGGTATGTGCATATATGTGAGCGTGCACGTGTTTGTGGTATGTGCATGTATGTGAGCGTGCACGTGTTTATTGTATGTGCATGTAAGTGAGCGTGCATGTGTTAGTGGTATGTGCACATGTGTGTGCATGCATGTGTTTGTGGAGATCTCTCTTTCTGGATGTCTACATACTCAAGTTTATTGTCATTTAGGTTTCCATGGTAACGTGCCAGTATACACTATGGTACAATGTGAAGACTGATTTTCAGCATGCAGTTCTGAGCATGTGGTTGCTATGGTAACAGTGACAGGAAGCTGCATGTGCACATTCTAACCTCACCATTGATTTCTTATTTTAACGGTCCAAATCCTCTCCCGTCTGTCCATTCTGCTCCTCTTTTTCTGTTGTTTTTTGTTCTTGTTCCTCACCCAGCTTCCCCTCCAGCCACTTTCCTCGGGTCTCCCCCCTGCCTCTTCAAGTCTTGGAACACTTCAGCGAAGAAATGTGGTTCTGCGTTGATGCGCAGCATGTCTGCGCTCAGACGCTTGATGAGCTCCAGGACTCTCTCCCAGAAGATGTCCCGACTGGACTCCACCAGAAACGGCTTCAGCGGGTAAGAGATCTCGTTGCCCAGGTACGAGTAGGCCAGGTACAGACAGGTTAGGAAGGTGGCGTGGAGCTCCTGCTCTGATGCAGTGTCTTCATCCACCTCGTCCCTGCAGAGCAGGTAAACAAAGACCAGGCTGGTGGGGGTGATGAAGCACTGGTTCTGGAGGGGGTCGGATGAGAACTCCAGTCAACATCCAATGAACCTGATTCTATAGCATCTTTCATGTAGAAAGCACAGTTCAAGGTGCTGTATTTGAAAACACCGTTCCCCAACACATGCAATAAAATAATAGATGACCCCTTATTATAAAATACTCAGAGACAAAGAAAAGAGACGTGAAAATAAGAGAAGTCAGAGAAAAGTACAGGAACACACCATTACACACAAAGCATGAGTTTGATCAAGATGAGAAAAACGCTTCTTTGATCTGCAGAATAATTCTGGTTCATGGTTAGTTAGAGCACAGGTTGTCTCGGTTCCGGAAGTGGGTCCGCATCAGCATGAGCCCTTTGTTGCTTTGGCACCAGCGGTTATTGTGGCAACAAATGAAAAGTCTGCTCCAAAGAAGAGCAAAAATGAGGAAGGGCCACCAGGAGAAGGAGAGCTCCTTCCAAAGGTTGATGTTTTCATCTCAGCAGCTGACTTAGGTCTGAAAACAAGGAGCAGCACAGAGAGCCTCCCTCTGTCCGGTCTGAATGTGCACTGTGCTCAGTGCACTCCAGACACTGCCTGACCAGAAATCTGATGGAGAGGCAAACTGGTTTGAGCAGATTCTACAGTGAAACCAGATCTTCTTTGAACCTGAATTAGAAATGTTTTAAAGGGACCGTTGCAAACAAATCTGTTAAAGAAAACTATACCTGCCAGCCCTGAACCAGCAGCGCTCGATCCACCTTTCTAAACCATAAGATGATCTGATTGGACGACAGCTCTTTTAGCTTGACACAGCGATGACGCAGAAAATTGGACAGACAGTTGAGAAGCTCACCTGTGGATGCCTGCAGAAGGAGACCAGGAGTAAGGAGAGGACACATGGAACAAAGAAAGACCTGAAAACCGGATCTTTTTCTTCAGGTTGATCCTGTTTTAAAGGATGAAACAATGCTTTTGTCCAATTTTAGCAAAGCTTCTTTTATGCGTCTCAGGATTTATTGATCAAAGCTCTCACAGTCATTTGTAATCTTCTGGAGAACATCCTCCAAATGACGGAACATTCACCTGAATAAGAACCTTTTCCGTTTTAAGAAACACTTTTATTCCAAATGTTCAAATTTGATTCAAAGCTTTGGCAAAAAACAAGTTTCTTATGCTTTTTCGTGGTATGTGCATGAACGTGTGCGTGTACATGCCACAAAACACGTGCACATGTTCCTTTTATCTTTTCCGGAGTTGCTTGCCGATGCCCTCACCCAGGAACGCTCACCTGCATCACCCACGCGCTTCGGGACCGGAACACTTCCGTTTTTCTGTCCCGGTTTCTCTGCTCCATGGAGGTCGTCATCTGCCGCGTGCCCTCGTTGCTCGCCGTGCGCGTGCACAGGATTCAGCTTCTCTTCTTGCCCCCTCCTTCTGGTTCTCGCTACCATCAGTCTCTTCAAACTGAGCGAGTGCAGCAGAATAGGATGCGTCTTCATTTTATCCCTTTGTACGCGTCCTCGTGCGCGTCCATGTGCGCGGGGCGGGTTTCAGTGAACTCTGAGACAAACGCGGCTCCCATGGCCGTTCGGGGGGGGGGGGGGGGTGCGCACACACACAACGCAGAGAGGTTGGGAAATTGTTCGCGTGTCCCTGATGATGGGCTGTGCGCGCGCATCATCGGCTTCCCTACTTAGTAGTAACCCTTAGTCAAGGCGAGCGCGTTTTGCTTACCTACACGTGAAACAGCAACCAGCAGCCAGAGAGCGCGAGCTGTGCCACGCACTGAGGGGCGGGGACGCTGTCCTTGGTGCTGAAGCTGCGGGATACACAAACTTTACCCACAATGCATCCCGGCAGAGGGAGCGCACACCTCCAGTCTACCGGGGGGGGTGGTCTTTTACAGCCGCATCACTGCTGGGAACGCGTGCTTCTCACTTTAAGAACCAAGCCTTAAGTTCTAACTGGGTTCTAACCCTGAACACGGTACCTGAAGAACCTGGAAGAAGAAAGGAGGTTCGGTTCTTCTCAGAACTCTGTTCAAACTGCAGCTCCAAAAGAAAAAAATCCTTAGATTTACATTCAGGTTTGACGTTTGGAGATGTTCTTCCGGATGGGGTGAAGTCACTGATCACCTCACCGGTACCGGTAGTTAGGTCGTTCACCGCCCATCACCTGCTTTTCTGATCATGTCCCTCCACCCGCCAGCAGAGGGAGCTGCTGCTCAGGTCTCAGAGAACATGGTTACTGCTTTGTTTCGGTCAGGAGCACGCGCTAAACGGGGGGGGGTCAGTTTCATCAACTTTAGGCCAATCCTTGATGAGCTGATCCCGTCTGACACTAATCCCTGCCGTTTCCCTGTCAGTCATGCACCCCCTCCTCCTTTCACCGTGTGCGTGTGTGTGTGCGTGTGTGTAGGGGGCGGAGCCTGTGGCAGCAGAAGGTTTATTGTCTAAACAGGGAGGATCGAGCGAGCTTCATAAAGACTGCAGCTGTGGGAGACAAAGAGAGGGAGGCTGTGCTGGAGTGGGGGAGGACGGGGGGAGGATTACCCGGCTGATGTGAGACACGCGCTCACACACGCGCGCGCGCACACATATATATCTCACATACTGACAAAAACACGACTTCATCCAGATCAGACGCCGCGGCGACGGGAGACAAAGACAGACGGTGAGGAAGACTGAGGAAGTAGGGGCCTTCATCGTCTGAGGGAGACCGGAGGCTCGCGGCACAGAACGGATCCGCTGGCCTGCAGAGCCCAGCCCGACGTCCTGCTGATGGCTGACCACATGTTCTTGCTGCTGTGAGCGTGTGCGCGCTGCGGTGGGTGTGTTCGCTCTTCATTTGGGCTATGGGGAACGCAGAGAGCATGGAGAGCCAGCTGGCTGTGATCCGGTCCAGAGCGGCGCCGGTTCGGCTCCCGATGCCGGACCCAGCAGAGCTGGAGGAGAGATTCTCCATCGCACTGGTGAGTATGCATCACAGAAGCAACATCAGTATGAGGATGCAGGCACTTTGTGTCCGTCTGCATAGAGGTTCATTCAGGTCGGAAGAGGACTGGACCGGGTTTTAGGAGGATTCTTGAGCCAAATCCTAGAAGCTTCCGGGATGAATGTGGATCATCTGGTTGTGGGTTTTCTCTTCTTTCTTCTTTTGCGGGTTTCCTAATGTTGAGACCGGTTCTGACCATGACACACAGGACTAGGTCCCTTCCAGTTCTGTTTGAGTTCTGTTATATACTGGATGCCTTTACTAACTGAGCCATCTTCTGACTGGTTTACTGGACTAAAGTTCTGGTGCAGGGGCACACCGGCTCAGACACATGAACAGACCCGACTCGACGTGTTGCTGTTAATGGTTTTGTCATAACTGGCTTGATTGGGTTCAGATTATTTCAGGACAGTCGACCTGCATCTCCAGGCAGGACCTAGACTGTGGTATCCTTCAGAGAAAACAAAGCTTCCAGACGGACAGAATGCGTACTGGACTTCTGCCGGATGATGGTATGTTTAGTCCAGAACCAGAATGAAGATGTTAACCTTTGTGTTGCAGAACTCAATGAACCTGCCGCCTGATAAGGTGCGTCTTCTGCGCTCTTATGATAATGAGAAGAAATGGGAGCTGATTTGTGATCAGGTAAGTTTAGGGAAAGATGCTTGTCTTCTATCAACTCTTTTTGCCTGAAAGAAACTCATCACAATGATACTTTCACTAACACCTTTAAAATGTCATTGATGACAGACGGTTTCTTTGGCTAACATTAGATTGGAACAGAGACGGCAGACGGTGACAGTGCTCTTCAGTCTTCTTGTTCTCCTTAAACCACTAGCATACAACTATAAGCTCAGTGGCATTTATGATCTGCAAGATAGAATGGGAGAGTTGGCATAAAAGTCAGCAGTTTGCAAAAAAAATTTGATCAGAGAGCAAAGATGACACCCTCTGCTTCAGAAAGGAACTTATTTTCCACCTGATCCTGGCTTCAGACAGAAGAAGGAATTCATCAGACATGGAGACTCATGAAGTCCCAGAACCCAAAAAATCTGATAGGGCTGCTTCAGTAAAAGTGTGTTCATAAAGATGTAATTTTATTCAAAACATGAGTGAAAACACAAACCCAGTTTCCTTATCATTTTTGTTATAATTAACCTCTTTTCAGAAGAGGTGCTCTAAACTTTTGTCTCAGTTCTCTGGACATCTTAAGGGTTTGATGGGTTAGAGCAGCCATCTCCGACGCTGTCCCTTGTGAGCTACCACAAATTTTCCAGCTAACTCTGCTTCAGTTATTGCTGATTAGCTGGGTTGAATGAGCCCAGTTTCTGTTTGACTGAACAAACCTGGTCCAGGTGAGCAGCAAGTACTGAAGCAGGGTTAGCTGCAAAATAAGCAGGGTGGTAGCTGACAAGGGACAGATTTAGGGTACGATAGGTTAGGGTATGATTGGTTTAGGGTATAATGGGTTTAGGATATGATAGGTTAGGGTACGATGGGTTTAGGGTACGATGGGTTTAGGGTACAATGGGTTTAGGGTCAATGGGTTTAGGGTATGATGGGTTATGTTACGATGGGTTTATGGTATGATGGGTTTAGGGTACGATGGGTTTAGGGTATGATAGGTTAAGGGTATGATGGTTATGTTACGATGGGTTAAGGGTATGATGGGTTATGTTACGATGTGTTTAGGGTATGATGGGTTATGTTACGATGGGTTTAGGGTATGATGGGTTATGTTACGATGGGTTTATGGTATGATGGGTTATGTTACGATGGGTTTATGGTATGATGGGTTTATGGGTACGAGGTGGGTTTTAGGATAGGTTAGGTTATGGGTATGATGGGTTATGTTACGATGGGTTATGGGTATGATGGGTTTAGGGTATGATGGGTTATGTTACGATGGGTTTATGGTACGATGGGTTATGTTACGATGGGTTTAGGGTACGATGGGCTAGGGTATGATGGGTTATGTTACGATGGGTTTAGGGTACGATGGGTTTAGGGTACGATGGGTTATGTTACGATGGGTTTAGGGTACGATGGGTTATGTTACGATGAGTTTAGGGTACGATGGGTTTTTATGGTACGATGGGTTTAGGGTATGATGGGTTTAGGGTATGATAGGTTAGGGTATGATGGGTTATGTTACGATGGGTAAAAGGGTACGATGGGTTTTTATGGTACGATGGGTTATGTTACGATGGGTTTAGGGTGTGATGGGTATAGGGTATGATAGGTAAGGGTATGATGGGTTTATGGTATGATGGGTTATGTTAAGATGGGTTTATGGTATGATGGGTTATGTTACGATGGGTTTAGGGTATGATGGGTTATGTTACGATAGGTTTATGGTATGATGGGTTATGTTACGATGGGTTTATGGATCGATGGGTTTAGGGTACGATGGGTTTAGAGTATGATATGTTAAGGGTATGATGGGTTATGTTACAATGGGTTAAGGGTATGATGGGTTATGTTACGATGGGTTTAGGGTATAATGGGTTATGTTACGATGGGTTTATGGTATGATGGGTTATGTTACGATGGGTTTATGGTATGATGGGTTTAGGGTACGATGGGTTTAGGGTATGATAGGTTAAGGGTATGATGGGTTATGTTATGATGGGTTTAGGGTATAATGGGTTATGTTACGATGGGTTTATGGTATGATGGGTTATGTTACAATGGGTTTATGGTATGATGGGTTTAGGGTACGATGGGTTTAGGGTATGATAGGTTAAGGGTATGATGGGTTATGGGTACGATGGGTTTTAGGGTATGAATGTGTTATGTTACGATGGGTTTAGGGTACGATGGGTTATGGTACGATGGGTTTAGGGTACGATGGGTTTAGGGTATGATGTGTTATGTTACGATGGGTTTAGGGTACGATGGGTTATGTTACGGTGGGTTTAGGGTACGATGAGTTTTTATGGTACGATGGGTTTACGGTACGATGGGTTTAGGGTACGATGGGTTTAGGGTACGATGGGTTATGGTACGATGGGTTTAGGGTATGATGGGTTATGTTACGATGGGTTTATGGTATGATGGGTTATGTTACGATGGGTTTATGGTATGATGGGTTTATGGTATGATGGGTTTAGGGTACGATGGGTTTAGGGTATAATGGGTTATGTTACGATGGGTTTATGGTATGATGGGTTATGTTACAATGGGTTTATGGTATGATGGGTTTAGGGTACGATGGGTTTAGGGTATGATAGGTTAAGGGTATGATGGGTTATGGTACGATGGGTTTAGGGTATGATGTGTTATGTTACGATGGGTTTAGGGTACGATGGGTTATGGTACGATGGGTTTAGGGTACGATGGGTTTAGGGTATGATGTGTTATGTTACGATGGGTTTAGGGTACGATGGGTTATGTTACGGTGGGTTTAGGGTACGATGAGTTTTTATGGTACGATGGGTTTACGGTACGGGTACGATGGGTTTAGGGTAGACGATGGGTATGGTACGATGGGTTTAGGGTATGATGGGTTATGTTACGATGGGTTTATGGTATGATGGGTTATGTTACGATGGGTTTTATGTATTATGGGTTTATGGTATGATGGGTTTAGGGTTACGATGGGGTTTAGGGGTATGATAGGTTAGGGTATGATGGGTTATGTTACAATGGGGTTTTGGTATGATGGGTTATGTTACAATGGGTTAGGGTATGATGGGTTATGTTACGATGGGTTATGGTATGATGGGTATGTTACGATGGGTGGTTATGGTATGGATGGGGTTTAGGGTACGATGGGTTATGTCTACGATAGGTTAAGGGTCTAATGATGGGTTATGGTACGATGGGTTTATGTTATGATGGGTTATGTTACGGTGGGTTTAGGGGTACGATGAGTTTTTATGGGTACGATGGGTTTTACGGTACGATGGTGTTAGGGTACGATGGGTTTAGGGTACGATGGGTTATGGTACGATGGGTTTAGGGTATGATGGGTTATGTTACGATGGGTTTATGGTATGATGGGTTATGTTACGATGGGTTTATGGTATGATGGGTTTATGGTATGATGGGTTTAGGGTACGATGGGTTTAGGGTATAATGGGTTATGTTACGATGGGTTTATGGTATGATGGGTTATGTTACAATGGGTTTATGGTATGATGGGTTTAGGGTACGATGGGTTTAGGGTATGATAGTTAAGGGTATGATGGGTTATGGTACGATGGGTTTAGGGTATGATGTGTTTAGGGTATGATGTGTTATGTTACGATGGGTTTAGGGTACGATGGGTTATGTTACGGTGGGTTTAGGGTACGATGAGTTTATGGTACGATGGGTTTAGGGTACGATGGGTTATGGTACGATGGGTTTAGGGTATGATGTTGTTATGTTTACGATGGGTTTAGGGTACGATGGGTTATGTTACGGTGGGTTTAGGGTACGATGAGTTTTTATGGTACGATGGGTTTACGGTACGATGGGTTTAGGGTACGATTGGGTTTTAGGGTACGATGGGTTATGGTACGATGGGTTTAGGGTATGATGGGTTATGTTACGATGGGTTTATGGTATGATGGGTTATGTTACGATGGGTTTATGGTATGATGGGTTTATGGTATGATGGGTTTAGGGTACGATGGGTTTAGGGTATGATAGGTTAGGGTATGATGGGTTATGTTACAATGGGTTTATGGTATGATGGGTTATGTTACAATGGGTTTAGGGTATGATGGGTTATGTTACGATGGGTTTATGGTATGATGGGTTATGTTACGATGGGTTTATGGTATGATGGGTTTAGGGTACGATGGGTTATGTTACGATAGGTTAAGGGTATGATGGGTTATGTTACGATGGGTTTATGTTATGATGGGTTTAGGGTACGATGGGTTTAGGGTATGATAGGTTAAGGGTATGATGGGTTATGTTACGATGGGTTTAGGGTACGATGGGCTAGGGTATGATGGGTTTTGGGTACGATGGGTTTAGGGTATGATGGGTTATGTTACGATGGGTTTATGGTATGATGGATTATGTTACGATGGGTTTATGGTATGATGGGTTTAGGGTATGATGGGTTTAGGGTATGATAGGTTAAGGGTATGATGGGTTATGTTACGATGGGTTTACGGTACGATGGGTTTAGGGTACGATGGGTTTAGGGCACAATGGGTTATGTTACGATGGGTTTAGGGTACGATGGGTTTAGGGTACGATGGGTTATGGTATGATGGGTTTAAGGTACGATGGGTTAGGATATGATGGGTTTAGGGTATGATAGGTTAGGGTATGATGGGTTTATGGTATGATGGGTTTAGGGTACGATGGGTTTAGGGTATGATAGGTTAGAGTATGATGGGTTATGTTACGATGGGTTTAGGGTATGATGGGTTATGTTACGATGGGTTTATGGTATGATGGGTTATGTTACGATGGGTTTATGGTGTGATGGGTTTAGGGTACGATGGGTTTAGGATATGATAGGTTAAGGGTATGGTGGGTTATGTTACGATGGGTTTATGGTATGATGGGTTTAGGGTATGATGGGTTTAGGGTATGATAGGTTAAGGGTATGATGGGTTAGGTTACGATGGGTTTTAGGGTTACGATGGGTTTAGGGGTACGATGGGTTATGTTACGATGGGTTTAGGGTACGATGGGTTTAGGGTACGATGGGTTAGGGTATGATGCTACTCAGTGAGAACAAGGCTGTTTCTGGGCTGGATGAAACTTCAGATTTTGGAAGAAATGCTGAAATTGTTGTAGGAGCCACAATTCCTGCAGTTCAAGGTTCTACACACTGAAAGATCTGGTTTGGAGAGTTCTAGTTAAACAGTTGGAACTCTGTTTTGAGCACTGAAGATTTTAAATTCAAAAGAAACTTTCAGAAGAGACCTAAAGTTTCACCAAACCCATCAAAATTAAGATTAGAACTCCCAAGACAGTTGAATGAAGCTGGATAACTGACACTCTGAACAATGGTGATTTGGTGAAGAA